>CM016725.1:31222348-31509478 GCA_005771605.1 Scutellaria baicalensis
AATACATGTATTCTCTTATTTCTCCTCTCAAAATAACCGTCTTCATCCAAGTGCATCTTCTCTTTATCTTCTTTTCTCCAAGATAACAATTTAAAAACTCCTGATCAAATTCAGTTTTTATAATGTCAAATTCTCCTGTAAATTTCTCTAATTGCTCTCCTATCAAATCGATCCTTTCTTTTAAGTTTTTTTTTTTTTTTTCTCTTCATTCTTTGTACCTCTGTGATCCATTTTGATAGGATTATCAGAGATAATTGTTCCAATTCAAGAAGGAACGGGACTCTAAGAAATTACAAGGGAGAAAAAAATAGAGTGAGTCTATAACTAGTTTAAGGATTGAAGTTGTAAAAATTGATTGTGAATGTTTTATGATGAAATTTCAAGATCATGTGGTTCGCATAAAAATGAATTGATTTAACATGTAATCAAACATAATAAAGGCAAATCAAATCACAAGTTGATTCATGTGATAATACTAGTTCATTGTCAATATTTTAAAAATGTTTGCACAATTTTTAATAATAGGTTGCATCTAAGCTATGCTATAATTTTATGATATTTCAAAATATCTCTAATCTGATATTTCTACCATATTGATTTGATTATAACAAGTTTAAAGATTGAACCTGTATAAATTGATTGAAATTGTTTTATTACCATATTGAATTGATTATAACAAGCTTAAAGATTGAACTTGTATAAATTGATTGAAATTGTTTTATTGTCAGACTTCAAGATCACATGGTTCGGATAAAAATGAATTGATTTTAACAAGAATTTTTGCATAATGACGTCAAATCAAATCATAAGTTGATTCATGTGATAATACTAGTTCTTTGTTGATATTAGTTCTTTGTTAATATTTTAAAGTTGTGTGCACAATTTTTGGTAGTAGTTGCACCTAGGCTAGGTTAAAGATTAATTTTATTTTGAAAATGGTTAATATCAGATTATGTACCCGAAACTAGAGGTTATTTCAGTTTTGATACCCGAATATAAGGGAAGATCCATGGGGTAGTTAATTTTTGTCTATATGGACGGAATTTTAACGGCGAGGACTAGCGCTGGTCACTTTTACTTAGCTTGTGGACTACTTATGATGACTTGATATATTTGACTACCAATTCTGAAATAACACCTAGTTTAGGATACCAAATCTGATATTAACCCTACTTTTAATTAGTATTTCGTACTACATATAAAAGTATTACATGATACACATAAAAATATTATTTGTTGATTTCAATAGTATTACATGTTGCACACAAAAACATTACATTATGAGAGTATTACCTATTGATTTCAATAATATTACATGTTGTAAATAAAAGTATTACATTGTTTATTATACAATATTAATTTTCCATATATCATCTAATACTTCATAATATTACATGATACATATAAAAATAGTACTTGTTGATTTCAATAGTGTCATGCCCACTTTTCTTACATAGGATATTTATAATGGACTTTCATATGAAAAGAGTTGTAAGTGAGTGTGCATTTTTTTTTTCTTTTTAAAACATAATTATCACATAAATAAATAACCCTCTTTGCACACGAAACCATTTAGGATAAGCATAGACATTTCATAACATATGTACTGTAATATCAAACCACACTCACCGTTATATTTACCTATTTATAACTTTCAAACTATGTGAATAAAACAGAAGTTAAGAAACGCTAACAAAATATTATTTTTTTAAACATAGTAACATAAATAATCCTCTTTACACTCGAAAACCATTTAAGATTTTAACATGCTTCTTAGCATGTATTATAATATGAAACCACACTCACATATATATTTACATATTTATACATATAGAAGTATGAAAATAAAATGGGGGTTTAGCAAACATTAACAAAATATTCTTTAAAGCATAATATGGTTATAACATAGCATAACCCAACAGGTCGTCATCCATGTACACCATCTCTAAACCCGTAGGAACTCAACACGGTATCAGTAAGTCCATGAGCTTACAAATCATTGGATTCACCTACAATGCATGAACTATATGAGTTAAATCTCAGTAAGCAGAAATTATCTACGTATCATGAATGATATAAATAATGTCAATAATGCATGAAAATGAACCAAACCAATTCTTTCAAAATCATTTTCCTTCATTGGGCCCTTGACCACCATCTACTAGGCACCGGATTGAGCTCAACATAACATCATTCATGTCTCACATGCCACCGACAGAGTGAATCCAGCCTATTCATGTCTTACATGTCTCCGACAGAGTGAATCCAGCCTATTCATGTCTTACATGTCTCCGGCTAAACATATCATTGGTAGCCATATACATGTCTCACATGACACCGGCAGAGTGAATCCAGCCTATCTATGTCTGCTCACATGTCTCCAACTAAACATTTATCATAAGCATGACTTTCACGCCTCGGTGCATTAGTAGTGGTCAATAAAATACTTTTCTTTTTAAAATCATGTCGTATATGTAAAATGCAATTAACCTTCATCATTTGTATATGCACATGTTGATGCTCGTGAATGACATTCTTAATGTAATCATTATATATATCACCATAGCATCAATTAAACACGTTAATCCTCAAATATACATGAACTCATATAATATCAATCAATCAACATATAACATGAAATACTAAGTTCATGAATTGGAATTGTAAATGAATTTCTACTTACCTCGATTATCCGAAGTCTTAGGATCACCTTCGTAAACTCTTCCTTATCTACTGAACATTAATTGGAAATTATAAAACTAAACCACTAGAATAAAACTAGTAGGTCATCATATATTTATCTATTTGAATTCATAATTACTTCGTTAGGAAACTACATGTTATCCATTTTTATTTTTAGTTAAAGTATTATTATTAGTTATTTAATTTCACCTACATTCCATCTTCTGCATCTTTACTTTTCCTTTTCATTCACTAGAGAATGCCGGGATTGAATCTTAACAAATATTCAAACATTGTTATATACAATTAAAAATTGTTAAATCAAGTTATTAGGGGAGAATGACAACATATCATCATTTCCAATCGGGATCAGATTTACATAAATACATTAGAATTTTGTATCAAAACGTTCAGTGCATAAACAAAGTATTAACAAACTCAAATAAGAGAGAACTAAAAGTGAATTCATTTGTGGATAGGCCCCTCTCCAGTCTTCAGGAACAACTTGCTACAATTTGAAATTCCAACTTTGTTAGATGAGGTTGAGAAAACAATAATTAAAAAAAATCGCTCATGATAATTGTATCTATAATTCTGGACACTAAATCGTCTTCAATTGAACTAAGGCTCCGTTTGGATAGAGTGATTTGAAATCCTGAATTTGAAATGAGTGGATTTCAAATCCTTTCAAGTTGGAATGGATTTGAAATCCACCAAAATGACTCCAAAATTAGCTCAAAATGAAAACCATGGATTTCAAATACACATCCATCCAAACACTACCGGTGGATTTACTACCATAGATTTGAAATCCCTCCTCAAATCTACCTATCCAAATGGACCCTTAAAGAATATGAAATTAAGTTTATACTAAAAGTGAATCAAATGTAATCAAAATTTGTCCGATTTTTTTTTTTATACATTAACTTTAATTTTTCAAGCCATAAAATGTTGGATGAATCTCTGGATTAATGTTCATGTTACAAATACAAATTCAGAACTTCCTTTTGACTTTGCAACCTCATTAGATAGAGTTGAGAGTAGTAAAGACTTGAATCAAGATTAAAAAAAAAAAAAGGTGAAATGAGAAATATCATCAAATCCCCTATTCAAGCAAGAACCCTAAATCCCCAACTACCTAATCAATTCAAGAATCTCAAAAAAATTCACTTTGAAGGGATGAGATTCATCTTCTCAAGACATGAACTACAAAAAAATCTGCCAAATAGATAGGGTGAGGTAAAGCTTAACCAGATTGGTCTTGAATAATTCTCAATACGGAGCAGCCCACCTAGCGGTAAAAATATCACTATTAGCCTTTCCGTTTGCCTCTCGAGCCATTTTGTTTTGTAACCTCCCCTGCAATAATTCTAGAGAGAGAAGTCTCAGAAGATTGTGCAAGACTACACCACAAAATTGTATGGTTTTTTGATGGGTGGGAGGTCATGGTAATGGGCAACACAGTATTTACTGCCTATATCATAAGTGGCACATGAACTAAAATAAAACAACGAAAAAGAAGTGACTAGCATCCCTTGTTGGAACACGAAACCAGTCACGCCTCTCCCACCCTTTGTCCAACGAATCAAGATCAAGCAGAAAAAATAATTTGGATGTTCGGACCATAAACAGAGACTCTTTTATGAAACCATAACTAGCAATGAACTCATCGTCCTTGTCCTCCATCGATATAGAAGGGAGTAATTGGGATGATCCACCTGGTCCTGGTGTATAAAGTTCGAAATGAAAATCTTTGAAGCCAAAGGATGAGAATACGATAATTCCTTTTCCGTCGGGTCTTGGAACCGAAAAAGGAAGATAATACATACCTTCCTCGATCCACCACTTTTACTTCTTTTTGGAGGGGGAGAAGCCCTATCCATGGATGGTATTAGCGCGAATCGTTCTAGGCTGCGCAGAAAGATGGGAAAGGGGAAAAAATGATGAGTATGTCTTATGTGAGACTGTGTGAGTCACACAAGAATGTGTTGGACGGGTCAATTCATAACTCACTCTTAATAATTTATGTTGAAATTTGTGAAAATGGATTCAACATATGGGTAATAACCCTCTCACAAAAACTATCCATAAGACCGTCTCACATTATTTTTTATGAAATATGATTAGGGATTTGGAGAGGGGAAAGTATATGATAATCCCTATTTATATGGATTGACCCGATTTAATACAAACGGATTGTCATTTCGTTTCGGTTTATTAGGATCCGCCTCACTTGCCCCGCTCACCACTTTCTCAACCTCACATATTATATAGGTATATAATTTATTATTATAATATTTTTAAATATAGGTATATAATTTATTATTATATAATTTTTCTAAGACATTAACTACTATCACAATGATTTATTTAAAAAAATTCTAAGATAATATTGTTTACTCACGTTTTAAAAATATCTTATTTCTATTTTTTTATGGGCTTTTTATTTAAATAGTCTAGTCAACATGAATTATTATTTAAGAAGATTATATTTGTAATTTTTTAATAAAATAGCTCATATTTCAAAATTATGTAACTTTGATACTTGAAACATATTATAATTTGTAATCGTTTTTACGTTCAGAACTCATATAACGCATTTTGGGATATGATACACGCGTGGTGCATGGTTATTTGGTGCAGCGGATTTCATTTAATTTATTTTTATTTAATATTTATTTGGAAATTAGGTAAAATGCTAGTTGGACAAATATTTATGTAGGAAGTGTTAGTGGAGCTAATTTACCTTTTATTTTTTATGTAACTGATAATATTTTCAGTTTAAATTATCTTCAAATTAATAGATTAATTCTAGGTAAAATGTGTCAAACTTCCCTTATAATATAAAAATTCTTTGTGTTTTTCCTTAGTCTCAAAAGAAGGGAAATACTCATTCTTCCCTTTTATTTCTATCGAATTTTATGTTTATTAGAACATAATTTAATTTGAAAATTCTGAAATTATGTTTATAGTCTTTAATATTAATTTGTTAATTTCAAATGGTGATGATGATTTACAATATTTATTGTCCATGTTTGTAGGATAGAAAGTTTAAAGAAATTGAATTTTAATATAAAGTGTAAGAAGAAGATTAGTTAGATTTTGATGAGACAAAAGTGTTGCGTTGACGTTGGAATTTGTATGGAACACCCAATTGAATCGGATTAAATAAACCGAAATAAAAAGAAATAACTCGAATTGAGCAAAAAGAGAACTAGAATTCGAATCTGCTAGAGATCCAAATATCCATGAAGGAAGTTTTCTCTAGAGAGAATGCCCCCACTAGTATGGAGTGTATGTGTGTCCACTCATGATATGAAGTCTGAATCCCTTACCTTGTTCCTAGAGGTCATATTTATAGAGATACATGGGGATATACCTCTTGGATATTATGAAAAGGATCTCATGATTTGAATGATGTACATGGAAAGAAATCTGATATTTGTCTATCTTAAGAGGATTCTACTAGATTAGCGTGTTTCCTTAGCTGGAATGGTGGTTGTGCAGCTCGTCCGTTCAGATCGACCCCTTGTGGTCTGCCTTATCCTGTTGAATTGAATCTCGTGCTTGGACCGGTCCGGATGTTGCTCGGTTCAACTCAGCTTGGTTTATTTCGTGTAATTGATTGTAATAACTCGGATAATATTTTAGGGTGTAACATTAGCCCCTTAGATTGTGCCGAAATGGTGTGAATTTCGACAGAAGCTAACTCATCCAAGTCGTTCTTTCATGACTCGTGTCAGCATCCCGTTCCTTCAGAAGTTGAAGAGACGTGGGTTGGATAATGTGCCTCTGACAAGACGTGGGTCTGGCCTATAAATAAAGTTTACACGCCATTTTACATTCGCACTTCCTCGTTGTTGTCTTCTTCCTCCGACCTATTTCTTCTGTCGCGAAGAGCTCAGGTAACCCTTCTTTTTTTCTTTTAATCATGTCTTCCTCTAGGTCCGAACAAATTCACGACTATTATGAGAACGACAACCCTTCGTTGTCTTCTTCAGAGTCAACCAGGTCTAACTCCCCTTCCAGCAACTGTCTGAGCCGTTGGTCCTTCTGAACCTATTCCTGTCTTCTACCTCTTCCATAAACGCTTCCAACTTTCCTTCTAATGCCACCGCTTCTGATCTAGCCCAATGGCGTAGAGATTTTGACATTCTAGACAATGTTGTGTTCTCCGTTCCTAGCCCGAATGATTAGATGAACAACCCTCCTAGAGATATTTTGTCATTGGCATTTAGGCTTTAGAAGCCGGCCTTAGGCTTCCTTTGACTCCGATCCTTACTGGGTTTCTCCTCTAATGGGAGCTGACACCTGCCCAGATTCATCCGAATGGATGGTCTTCCCTGATTGCCTTGTTGATCCTTTTTCAGACCTATGGTCTTTTTTTAACTGACCTTTTCCGACGTGAATTGGTTTCTAGGTTTAAAGGCTACTCCCGGGTTAGTAAACATTTTTACTATCTTTCCCTTAGGAAGCAAAGGCCTCTAACTTGTCCTCGGCATTTCCACGTTTATTAATGAATGAAGGACCAAGTGATTCTGGGTTGGTAGCGCATGGGGTATCCTTACGCCCGGCTCAAATGTTTTTCAGCCTTGCTTATGAACTTCGGCTTCACAACTGGTATTTTCATTTGTTTCATTCATTTTCCTGACTTTTTCTGATGTTTAATGTTTTTCTCCTTTTATAGTGAGCAATCCCTGCAACCTTTCCGTCTCTGAGGACTTTGAGAGAGGGCTTGAGCGTATAGGACGGGAACCTGATGCAAACCGTTATATCGGTTTCCTGATTACAACCAGGCGTTTAAGGGACGTTGGCCTTATTTCTCCTTTTATCCGCTCTCCTGCTCCAGGTATAATACCTTGCCATTTTATTGTATTTTCCTTTCCTTAGCCTCTCCTTAGTTTGTCTTGTATTTTAGACCGTCCTCCTGTTCCTGGAATGAATCCTATTACTCGCCTTGTTGGTCGGACAACAGCGGTTGACCAAAGTTCGGCTCATCGTCCTCCAGCCCTTACTCACCGAGCTCTACTAATGCTCCTATTCGTACTCCTACTCCTCCCTCTGGTGCTTCGAGAAAGCATCCTCGGGAGGTGTTTGAGGCCGTTGAATCCTCTACTCCTCAGGTTTTTCCTTCAGTGTCTGTCCCTCCTAAACGCGAGGTTCCTGCGGTTCAATCGAGGCCTTCCTCCAGTCGGCCGACCAACATTTGTGAGCAGGACCCTGGAGCCTTGATAGATGTTGTTGGTCCCAAGTGGTAGTAGGCTTAGAGGGGGGTGAATAACTCTACTCAAATTTTCAAACTTTTCTTTTGAAACGAAAGAAAGGTCACTCAGGTAGGAAGCTGAAGAGCTTACTGTCCTGAAGGTTACTGCTTGAGCAGTTACCTTTAGTGAACTTAGAGAAAAAGAGTTTTATGCACATTGGAAAATCTTTAAATTAAAGCTCATTTTCTAAAAACAGTTGATATTATGAGAGATATGCAGCAAGTTAAAGCAGATAAGCAGTGGCAAGGATAAGAACAACAGTAAGCAATAAAAGATAAACGCAACGATTTATAGAGGTTCGAGGGTGGAGTAATCCCTCTATGTCCTCTCTACTCCTTCTCAAGGAGAAACTTTGTTAAGTATAAGGATTGATTTACACAAGCCTAGCTTAGACAACCTAAACTTAACAAGAACTGTCAGTCTTTCCCACACAGGGTTACTGCACAGTGACCAAACTCAACTAGCCCACACAGAGCTCTTATTCTTCTACTAAAAACTCAAATACTTGATCAGGAACAGCCTCCGATCAAGCAACTCCTATCAGTCTACGAAAGTAAATAAGAATGTTTTCTTCAACAACACGGGCAGCAAGCTTTTTGTTGGAAACATTTAAGTATGTTTTGATGAGACAAAACCTTAAGAGAGTAACCCTAAATGCATAACTTACCTTGTAAGATTACTGCAACATGGTTACTGCAGAAAGATAGATCAGAGAAAGTGTCAAAGGAATGACACTGCAGAGAATGGTGAAAAGAATCGGGTGAACTAATAGGATACTAATGACTATAAGAAGCTACTGGAAGAGACCTTGCCGAAGTAGATTGCAAAGCAACAAGTTACCAGAAAGGAAGCTACCTGAAAGACCATGTCGAAAGCATACTGCAGAGCAGCATGCTACAGAAGCCTCAAGCCACCTGAAGGAGCAAGTCAAGGAAGGAAGCTCCAAAGCTAACACGAGGAGGAAGCTACAAAGCAGGTATGGGAAGAAGTCAAAAGTTACCGGTAGAAAGAAGAGAAGAAGAGCCAATCAGAAAAAGACACGTGGAAAGCAAAAGGCTGGCGTGTCAGGAGTGCGGCACATTTATAGATTAGGAAACCTACCTACCTTCAACGGGCAAATTTCCTAATCTATAAATAGAAGAAGACTGAAGACTGAGAAAAAAAAAGAGCGCATAGAGAGAAGATAAGAGAAAACACACAAACAGAAGAGAGCGCAAGAAGAGAGCGTAGAAAAGAAGGGAAAGACAAAACAGAAGAAAAGAGTATTCAAAAGAGCAAAAGAAAAGAAGAAAGCTCAAGCACTCTAACCCCAAAGACGCATACTCAGTTTCACAGTCGAGGCAGCATGCTACTGCAGTTCAACCTGCAAAAGAAGCCTAAGCTTGGTGCATCCAGTTGAAGAAGAAGAAGACAAAACCTTTTTTAAGGACTGTCTTGGAGTGCTTAGTGCGAGAAATAGAGTCCTGCTAAGCAGCCCACCTTCTGAAGAAGAAAGTGAGGACCCTGGGTGGGTTGGGTAGGATCATGTGTGGGTCAGTTAGGAAAGTAGACAAGCAGCTGTGAGCAACTACGTGTAAGCTTGCTACTTACTTGTTAAGTTATGTTGTAGTAGATAGGACTATGTAAATCAACTAGCTTAACAAATGTTCCCTCTTGAGAAAAGGCAGAGAGGATGTAGAAGTGTTGGAAACATTTGAAATATGTTTTGATGAGACAAAACCTTAAGTAACTCGAACAAGCATAACCAATCTTAGGATAGGTTACTGCATGGTGGCACGGGGAGGTGCATCATCATGCTTAAGTCTAAACTTGGTGACTCCACTTCCATCACCATCACAGTTTCCCTTAAATGAATCTAGATCTACCATGAAAACAGAATATTCATCAACATCATCTACTGCGCACCAAAAGATAATACATACCTTCCTCGATCCACCTCTTCTACTTCCCGATGATGTATCCATGCATGGAGCAAAGGGTATTACTAATCCTTGGTTCTACAAAGATGGGATATGATTAGGGATTTGGAGACTCAAAAATATGATCCCTATTTATATTGACCCCATTTATTAGAAATGGATTTTCATTATTGTGAGGCTGTTTCGAGTGAGAATTGATATGTCGAGTCTTATGTCGTAGTACAATAATATGCTTATCATTAATGACATTATTTATTCTACCACAAAATTTTGTGTGATGTAATCTTACGGATAGTTTTCATTAGATTGGTCTTTTTTATCCATTATTCAATCCATTTATGTTCAGTGTTAAAATTAAATTGCAGTCTAAAATAAAAATAAAAAAAACAGTTACCTACTATTGCACATAAAAGGACTACAAATGAACTATATAGATTCATCAAAACCTGATCAGACGATGGCGATAAACATTTTATTGTTGAAGAAGAGTTGATACATGTCAAATAAGAGGAAAATAAGTATGAAATAAAAAAAAAGAATTATACACTGGTTCAGATTCGGATCACGAAAATATACTGATAATGGATTCATACACCGATTGCACAAGATTAAGATTGTCACTCTATAGTTGAAAGCATTGCTTATAATGATTTGTGTATTTGTAAGGTATGGACGATGGAATAGAAAATATGAATTGAAACATTAAAGTAAATGAGATTTTGGCATTAAAAATCCATCCTAGAGAAAATTAAAAACAATAGATAAAGACAAATTATCACCGTTTCCCAGATGCTTCAAATCCCACTAAAGGGTTTCACCTATAATCTTTGTCTTCTAGTAAGTGAGATTTTGTGGATATCCATTAAATAGGTCAAAAGAATAAATTCCAAGAAATTTTTTATTACATTTAAGAAGAGACTTAAAAATATAAAATTTAAAACTTTGAATTTAAGCATCATGACAGCTGAAATCATAACCAGATTCTAGTTCATCATATATGATTGCCAAACTCTATTTACAGAAAGTCCAACTACTGCAAATGAAATACAAACATAAATCGTGCCTAAAAAAGCAAGAGCACATTACAAAAACACCAAAGAGCCCGATGATATGTAACAATTTTGACATCTTTGTGAAAGACTCCACTCTCCCAAACTATGTTTGAACCCTCAGTTACCCGGAGGAGCTCGGTAGTAGGCCGGAACTGTCGCCGGGAAGAACATTTGCCGAACTCCTTCTGCCTTGATGATCGGAAAGATTATCCCCGAGGCACTCTGGTTCAAGAAAAATTGGGTTAGAGATGGAAATGTGAGGATAACACAAGTTTTATAGACAGATGGAAATGTGTAGTTACCGATATGAGACGAGCTCCGATCCACATTCGTTTAGGTGAAGGGAAGGGCAACAATAGTCGGCCGACGCCAAATATCGCCACCGCAAAGAAATGGCAGACCAAGCTCAGGGGCCTGGGGTTCAAACCCGAGAGCAAGGCCACGGGCCCACTTGAGCATACACCTCCGAGGCTCAGGTAGTCAAAGCATGCTTGACGCATCTCGTTCCGTGCTCGATCGGGTGATGCACTGAAGACCTTGTAAAGGGCACCCGCCAATGTGTTGATTGTGGATGCCACAGGCTGCATACATATTACTTTGAAATGAGACTATGACCTTATGGTTCAATGTATAAACATATACTCATTAGGAGACGGATTTCTAAACAGATGTATTGTTGGAAATGTTCAATGTGATGAGCTACGAATATTACTGTCTTAAGGAGATCATCAGACTAAAGCGATTCGCTACAACTTAAATTCGTGAAATTTGTTAAGGGACCAAATTGAAAATAGAAGAAACTTATAATTAACAATTACGGTTATGGTCGCAATCATCAGTGATCTCATTCGCATTGTGTATTCTCTCTACAGAAAAGTGGGGAAACAAATTGTTCGTCAAACAATAGCAGTTAACACAAAAATGGGTATTCATATTGGAGCATGCATGTATGTTTTTAAACTTGCAATTACGATGAATTGATTTCTAACATATACCAATTATGAGGGAAATGAAGACTTACCTTCCGCAAAGTGTAGAAAGATTCAAGATATTTGCAGAGAGTAGGTGCATCACTGAGGTCCTTCAATGGACTAAGGAGATTACGCAAGACAACTATGTCCGATAATGCTACTGTCATTCCTCCACCAGTCAAGGGGTGGCGCATGTTGAATGCATCTCCCATAAGCAAAGCCCCAGGAGTCGGATGAGGAGCTGCTGGCATGCTTCTATTTGGCATTGTCCTAATGTTCCCTTTCTCAATAGCAGAGAGAAAAGCATCATGTAGCTCCGGAGGGATCTAAGACAATCAAGTGAGAAAAGTCAGCACGTAAAATCATGCAATGACGTTAAACATCTTGAAGGGATTATATATTTATCAATGTGTATATATACCTGAGGAGCAATAACATTCTTCAAATATTTGGCCATCTCACCATTAGATATGGAAGGCACCTTGTCACCGGGGATGTCAACCAGACATCGGATCTCAGTGCTGCTGATTTGGTAAAACAAGATGGGCGATGGATCAGCCAAGATCACATGTCCGTGGTTTGTGAAAGGAAGTTGGCAGTTCTCGAGGATCAAACCGACAAAACAAGATGGCACATCCACCTTCAGTGCAGAGTAAAGTTAATAAGCGTACAATCGAACAATTACAGCTAACAATCCAACAAACAATTTTTTTTCATAATTCTTACCCTAGGTGTACAAAGAGATCGTCGCAAGTTTGAAAAACATCCATCACAAACAATGGTTAGAGGCGCGTATACTTTCAACTCTTCGCCAGATTTTGTTTTGTATTGTACCCCAGTTATGGTCCCCTTCTCTTCAAGCAAAGACATCACGGTTCCTTGCTCTAATTGAACACTGCCAAATAAAGAGGGACATACTTAAAAACTAATAATGTTATAGAGAAACCTTCTTCCAATCCACTACAATTGCCTACTAGCATGGCCAGCCACCTAATCCCCACCCCCCCTTCCTACACCTCATGAAGCATCGGAAAAGCACGTAAAACAAATAAACACACCATGTGCTACATCAAACAACACATCATGATATCTATTTTCTTTTTTCAAGATCATGGAAAGGATTAAGGAAGATTTACTTTGGAAGAGATGAAGCTTTCTCACGCATCCTTTGGATGAAGCGTCCATTGTGGAAGCTTCTTCCGGATACATCGGAGTGAAATTTCTCCAACGGGTAAGAAAGGCGAGTGGCCTTCCCATCCTTGAATAGAGCATAGCCAAACACTCTTTGAGCATCGATTTCCTCCACACAATCTAGAGCGAAAAACATCAAACCTTCTGTCAAACACAAACTCCAATACAAAACCATAGAAGCAGTAATGAAACCAAGCACCAATCACAAGACAAGACGCAGAATTTACCTTCCAATCCTAACTCAATAAGCTTGAGATAACCACCAGGTTGTAAGAGTTCTCCTACAATCCTATCAGGCTCTGTCAAATCTCTCTCTATCACCCTAACACGTCTCCCCTCCTGAAATCAAATCAAGTTTCCCACAAAGAAGAAGACCAATAAACATGAGAAAAATCGAACAGGTTAATGAAAATAACCAATCTCCAACTCTTATGTTCAGATTCTATTCCAAATCACAAGTAATTCAAAAATAATAATAATAATAATTCCAACATTAGGTTTGATTTCATCTTCTCAATGTATTTACAGAAAAGTAAAATTTCTACATTCTCAAAAAAATCAACAAACACAAGACAAATAAACAAACAATCAAGAAATGGCAATCTAAAACAGTACTCAAGAAAAAACAAAAGTGAAAAGGCATCACCACCTTTCCAAGAGTGTAAGCCAGGGCGGCGCCGGCGACTCCAGCACCGACAATGATGACGTCAGCGGGGGCGTCTCTGGATCTGCATTCACCTATGTCGGCGACGGTGGTGGCGGCGGTGGCCGGCGAGGGAGACTTCCTGAACGACCCATAACAGTAGAAAAGGAAAATCCCGAAAAGGGGGAATAGAAAAGAGGCGAGAAGGGTGAGATCCGCCATAATCGCCGGCAATGCAGGTAGTGAGAGAGAAACTATCTGCAGCCGGGGGAAGGGGTAGAGAGAGAAAATGTGGGTCGTTTGTTGATTAAAAAACGGACGCAATATAATGAATCGCTTCGCTGGCTTATCTTTGCCGTATTTAAGGCAAACAAAAACAAATCGATGAACGTGTAACCGTTTTCGTATGGTAATAATGACTAATGAGAGGTGTGTGATTTCCTACCACACACTATAAGTTTACGAACAACCCTTTTCTTTCCCTTCTTCAATTATATATACGCTGAAAAAAAACTTACTTTACACGACTTATGGATAGATTTAGTAAAACGAATCCTCATTATTAGTAAATTAAACTCATACCTATAAATTTTAATATAAATTATTAAATATGGATAATGAGTTGATTCGTGATGAAAAAAGATTTATTAGATAATCTCACACAACACAAGACATATTCTTTTATATATATAGATATTTCTGTCTAAAAACATTTGAAAGTGATTAGGAACAGAATAGCAAAACAATGAATTTGGAGAATGAACTAGAACTTCTAATGCTCTGATTTTAGCATACAATGACATCACATAAATTTCAAAATTTATATGTTATCGATTTAAAAAATTTATTATCTAATTTTGTAAGATAGAATATCACTATTTACAGCAGCGTATACTTATTTGCATAAATAGATAATGAATTTGCAAATTGGGGATTAAATGAACTCATAAGAATTAGATTTGAGAAACTCTTTTACAAAAATCTTACTAGATGGATGCAAACTTAAAATGTATATTTTTTATTATATTATATTATTTTATCTTATATTTCATTGAATCAATATATATTTATATTTATTTGTATGTGAATAATGGTGACATGTATGTGCATAATTATAACAATTTATCAGTATTTGCTTCCTATGATTCCACTTTAATAGTAGTAAGTATCATTTTAGAATTTTGCCAAAGTTTAAGTAACATTATTTTGACTACTAATAAAAAAAATTATGATCCATTTTTTGAAAGAAAAAATCAAAATCATTTCAAAACAATGGTTCCTACTAAATTCTTAGGGTCACTTATGTGTCCCGGAGTATGGTGCTCCCAACTTAATCATCATATAATGTTACATATATATTCTACAAGTATAATGTGTATACTCTTTAGGTATCACATATATACTCTTATATATATGTGATACTTGTAGAGTTTATGTATGACACCAAAAAACGTAACACTTGTAGAGTATATATATAATACCTAAAGAGCATGTGTATGACACATAACACCTGAAGAGTATGCGTATAACACCTAAATCTGTGTTCCTATGTACCCGCGGTATATAATTTTCGCCAAATTCTTAAAGTTATCAAATATATATATATATATATATATATATATTGTCAGATTGTATAATCCTATGGATAATCTTGATATATAATTAAATATAAAAAAACGTTATTGATGTATAATAATTATATAACAATCAAAAAACACTATTGCTTAAAAGAAGTAAAAAGAGGTCAAGTCTTTCAAACCACATTTAAATAGAATGGTATGGAATACTATCTATAAAGTTACAGCCTCCGCGCATAGGGGTTGGTTCGGCTCGAGTCGAATTGATGCATTTTTATTTTTTTCGTTTTAGGTGTGAAGTCTTATATTTTATTAGTGTGATATTTATATTATATTAATTTGACATTTATGTATAAATAATTTAACCTTTATATAATACTTCTATTTTAAAAAGACAAGAATTTTTGCACGATTTGCACATGTATATTATTATGGTTTATCCCGGTAGACTGTAGAGAGATCATAGTATCTATATATTTATGTGCTATTACTTGTATTTATATTAAACATAGCCATATATTTATATAATATATAAAATTACAAAAAATATCACATAAATATATGTTGATGAAAATGTGCTGAAAATTAGTTTTTCTTAGATTCAGAATTAAGAATTACATAAAGATCATATAACATAAATGTATACCAATATAATATAAAGATAATAATAATAAATCAAAATTTAGTGATTGGGATCGGATCGATCCAATTACAGATTTTGATGATCTATACAATTGATGCAGAAGTTTTCGTGTTATGTATACATTCAAACTATATTTAATACCACAAGTCTTATAACTCAAATGATATCCACCCAATGATACTAATTGTGATGATATCATGATTCAGGTTCGAACGTAAGAAACACAAGTTTTCATATATTTCTTATCCTCTCTCTTCTACTTCTTCCAATTTATTAAACGAAAAAAAAAAAAAACTATATTTTATGTATTTGTATAAAATTCCACCGCTCCCAACTTATTTAAAAAAAGAACTATATTTAATGTATCTATATAAAACTATAGGTATGTACCAGATATTGGTTTGTAAAAGGATGTTATAATTGTGGGTTAGCAACAATTAAATATACAACATCGCGGATTTAATTAGGGCATCAAATCATGTTGCATTATTACGTATCAAATTTCAGACATGTATAAAAAACATTTATATGAATGAAAAGGAGTAGGTTTTGTTATATGATTTTTTTTTGGTATATCAAGTAATATTTTTTTTACATAATGTAATAATTTTGTATTATATTGTGTAGTATATATATATATATAATAAAAATATTACGTGATATTTAAAAATATTGTCTAATATATAGACAAAAGTTTTACATGTTATGTGATGAGAGATAAAAGAACATTTGAACAACCTATGATCTTGTGTTTTATAAGTGACCGGATCCAATTCAATCATAAAAGTATAAACTCATACATATAGAAAAAAATTACATAATATACATGAAAGTATTACATATTTTCATATAATCTAACTCAATTCAAAATGTTTCATGTATTACATAATATATAGAAACTAAGAAAAATATTACCTAATAAACAGAAAAACATAATATACTTTTATGTTCGACCTATTCCTATCCGTCACAAGGAATATTGAGAAACATGGGACGTCTCACCCAACACTTTACCTAAAAAAGAGAAAAAAAATTGCTGACTAAATCTTTAAAGTTCTAGATTATATATAGTGATTAAACAAGGCATGAGAAAACTGAATGGATTATAATAATAACTTTTCATTTTTCAATAACTGAAAAATGAGAAGGTCTTATGTACTCTCAGGGCACCGTCCCCCAAACATCGTCCCTCCAAATACTTATCGTAATACCTTTAAATAATATGATTAATAAATTAACATGTAACAAGTAATACCTTGAATAGTATCTTCACTATAACATATATTTCAATTATACACGTAATACTTTATGAATATGCAACTAATAATTTATGAGTATATCACTAATACCTTTAAGAATATACCACTAATACTTTATGAATACACCAATAATATTTTATGAGTATATAACTAATATCAAACTAATAATACCTTTGGAAGTACGACACAACAGCGTTATCCAAGTTTTTGCCAAGAAAAATTGACTTTTATTGTTGGCTCATACGAGGTCCAACTTGAATTGAACTTTCACTCACAAGTCCAAACTTAATTAAGTTTGAAACAAAAGTCAATGAAAATAAATTACCAAGTAAGATTGTTTATTTATATAGTAACTACTCCATTATACATAATTTTCTTGTTAAAATTAATAAAACAAGAAATTATATGAGACTGTCACGTAAGTCTTTATGTGACAAAACTCTATATAAATCAGTCAATGTTTAGTCAAAACGTGTCAACATAATCAAATACACATTTTATAGTTATAAAGTAATTTAAATATGTGAATTTCATAATTAATAGTTATGTTGTTATAGTGAGTTAGTAAATTATATGATTGTCCAGTCATAAATTTTACATATATAATTATGCATTTTACATGAAAAAAATATGTTTCATCATGTCAATAGCCACATGTAAAAAGTTTGCAATTACAACTATATATAGTTTTTGTATAAATATATATGCACTTGCAGTTGTATGTAATCGTAATAGAAGTATGCATTGTATAACTATAAATATGAGTTTATTTGTAATATAAATTTAAGAAAATGCTAAAATATCTACGACTGATTGTTGCTGACGTGTAATGATCGCACTCTCTCGTTATATGAAAAGTCAAATTAATTAATATTCTGGATATTTACCACGTTAGCGGTATGCACATATTAATATGTCCAACATATGTTTTGTAACTAGCTAGCGCGTAAAAAAAACACTATAATCATAACACTATCTTAATATAATAATTGTCAGTGGTCTCCATCAATCTATACTATTTTCTGCATTAAAATGAATATTTTATAATATAAGTATGTTTTTGACAAAAATAATTTCAGTATAAATTACAAGTATAAGAAGAGACACGAACCATCATCTTTTTAAAAATTCAATCACGAATTTAATCTTTACAATTTAAATCATTTGCAATTTAACTAATTCGATGTTTTGTTTTTCAATATTTTAATGCACAAAGTTTACAAATTTTGCAATTTGATTATGCATGTAATAACTTTTAGACCATCCTTTGTTGACTTGGTGATTTAAAACACACACACACATATCTCTAAATCATATTACTTTTCTTTCTTTAGCTAATTACTAGTGATATACTCATATTCGGTGCACGGTTTGTCATATAAGATTCATTAATTTTAGCATTTTTAATAATGTGTGATAATATTATCTTAAACCTAAATCTGTATTAATAAGTATTTAGATATTTTATCTTTAATTTACATCATTTTAAATAATATTATAATTCTGAATTGTAAATAATAATATATAAATGTATATATATGTTAAACAACAAACTATTTAATAATAAACCCATATTACTTTTCTTTCTTTAGCTAATTATTAGCCTTATAATAAGAACTCTTTTCTTTTATTTCTCTACTTCTACTATATTAGATTCTTTTGAAACCAATAGCTTTATGTTGGATAGTTATTTATATATATATATATATATATATACACCAACAATATAGCAAACGCATGCTAATTTTATTATTACCAGAAATATATTATTTTAAAAGATCTCATGTATCATGTAGCTAGGTTATAATAATATGGTAGAATTTCTGAATATGAGGTATACAGTTGAAACTTTGGTGCATATCAAGGGGTGATTCTGTAGTACACTAGGGATATTGATTCATCAGACTCTTCATCATTTTCAGTCATTAGATTCGAGAATATTGTTGACTTTGACCTTAATAATCTCAGATCTGATGGCAGAAAATAAGTAGAGAGTTTGGTATATTAATACACATGGTATACTATAAAATGACCCTATATATATATATATATATATATATATATATATATATAAAATGATCCTATTGACCCCAAACTTATGGGAAAAAAATACATATTGCTATTACAAAAATAGAATATAAAACGATCAATTTATCAGTTATTAGTATTAAAAATGCTAGTTATATTCCATATCATTGGATTCTTTTCGAGTAGGTTTTGTGTGAGACTGTTTCATGGATCTTTTTCGTGAGATGAATCAATCCATAACCCACACTTAACAATTCATATGAAAATTTATGAATATGAGTTCAATTCATGGGTAATGAGGAATTCGTAAGACCGACTCACATGAGTTTTTTTTGTGATTTCTTTCTATAATTTCGAATCTACAAGTAACTGAGAAACCCCTTCCTACATGTGATGGTAACACTATCAACACTCTAGAATCTTACCATGCAAGCACTTTTGATATTATGAATTTAATTCTTTTCGATCATTTTTAATTGAATATATACCCGTGATAAAATTTTAAGGTATGATGGTGTTTTAGGGAAGAATTTTCCTATTTGACAAGAATTTTACATTTGTTCTCAAGTGAACAAATATCTAAGGCAAAAACTTTTATGAGTCAGGTGCATGGATCTTAGATCCATAGATCCATGCACCTGACTCGACCCGTTCACGCACCCAAAACGCGCCTCCCACGCGCATGCACGTGCTCCCACGCGCTGAAGACTTGTCCTGAAGCTCATCCAAAATTCACTCAAATAGACCAACCTTTGTGTATAGTTAAACCAACCTTTGTGTATAGTTAGACCAACCATGTGTAGGTAGGTCTAACTATATACAAAGGTATGTCTAACATATATAAAGGTATGCTTAACTATATATAAAGGTATGTCTAACATATACAAAGGTATGTTTAAGTATACATAAATGTTTGTCTAACACAACGTAAAGGTATGTCTAACATAACGTAGTGGTATGTGCCAAAATTCAAAAATCAAGCCAAAAAAAGACAAGGCATGGAATCTAGGCAGAACTGGTATGTTTAACATAGCTTAAAGGTATGTCTAACATATACTATTGGTATGTGATTTTTTTCAAAAATCATGAGCGAAAAAAAAAAAAGAGGGTGCGGTCCCCCTGACCCGGATCCGACCCGGATGCATCGATCTAAGATCCATGCACCTGATTCACAATAGACTTACTCAATATCTAATCTACTGTCGGTCCGTTCGTGTAGGAAGGAGCCTGCTATATATCTTCATCAATTACTTTTATGAAAATGAAATCAAATTTTTCCTCCTATTTTTTCAACTTCATTTTTCTTTCAATTTTGTCTCTTTGCTTATTTTTCAATTTTCGCTTTTTTTCTTGTCTCCCAAATTCAGAATGAACTGTACAAGTTGAATAAAAAAAAGCAAGAAAAAAAATAAACGAATAAAAGTATTGGGGAAACTGAAAAGCAGAAAATATGTGGGTATCAAAAAATACTCCCTCCGTCCCCTCTTATTTGCCTACTTTGACCGGCACGATTCCTAAGAAAATGCAGTTGACTGTTGATTGGATGTATAAGTTGATGTTTTTTTCACTTTAATTAGGAAAGTAGGCAAAATAAGTTGGGACAAGCAAAAGTGGAAAGTAGGCAAAATAAGGTGGGACGGAGGGAGTAGAAAATAAAGTAGAAAGATCTAAATTAAAATACACAAAAAACTTATGTAAGACGGTCTCACGGATAATTTATGTGAGATTGATTCTTTTTACCCAGTAACCCAACCCACTTCCATAAATTTACATGTGAATTATGAAGTTTGGATTGTACATTTACCCGTCTCAAATAAAATGATCCGTGAGACGGTCTCACGTGGGAATTACTCATTAAAATAATATTGAAAGCACATAATTCACACATTCAAGTTTAGATCATCTATTAAATATAATGTTTCATTTCCTAATTTATAATATAGGTCAATTATAAATTAATGAAATCATTTATTATATGTATGGTTGATGGTTATTTGGTATAACTATAATAGAAAGATTTCACATCTATATAAAGAAGACATAAATGTAGGAGGCACTGGAACCACATATTTAAAAAAGAAAACGCATATTCTATTTTAATTTATAACATCTTGAAAGGCTAAGATTTAAAAAATTGAATGAGAATATGATGACTTGTATCATGTTTGATGTGACACAAGTACTGGTCTCTTCCTTCGCGCCTCCTTTTTCTAATTAATAATCAAATAACGTACAAATTTTGATATCGACATCAATTTGGTACTGAAAAATATATTAAATTTTTGGATATTTTACATGAAATTTTAGAAAAATAAAGTATTACGTTGATCAATATATATAACAAACAATTGTAACTTAAAATAACAATAGACTCGTACATCATTTGTCCAAGATTAACTAATACTTAATATAGAGTTATACTACGCGTTCAAAATAATAGACCAAAAGTTTGTATAAAAAACAGCTTGATCAAATTCAATGAAGTCTTAGCCGGATAATCTTAAATTTATAACTATCAAATACTAATTTCTATATGATCTTTTCTTCTAAATTCCATATAAAGTTTTAAGATCGATACAGTTGGGGGCCGATTAGTTAATTAAAATGAAAAGGATAATATAGATCATTGAGATTAAATAATTGTATATGTTGTGAGGATTAATAATATAAATTTATATCTTTGCTATGATGATGATCCCACTTGTTTATCACTAATAAAACCTTGTCAAGATTAATTAAAAGCTACATCAATACCCCTCCCAAAATAAATAAAATGCATGTAGAAATTTAGGCCCATATTCTAGATGACATGTTGAGTCTCATATAAGGCCCAATTATTTTCTTTTTTCAAGAAAAAGCCCATTATTCTTATCAATTTGTTGAAGTATATTTGACTTCACTTTGTCTTGCAAGAATCATTAAAATTACTTGATTCTTGGACCACAACGGACTTATTATATATCCACCCATTTTATCCAGTAATAAAATTCAATGTTACCAACTATTATTTCATCATCTCAGTGGAAGCTCATTCCAACACGTCACGTGGGCTTGGAATATGAGTACTAGTTGGGCTCATAACTTCCAAAATAAATTTTGATACCCATCAAATATTAAAACTTTTTAAAATATTCAAATAATTATGATTCGTTTTGACTCAATAATAAGATGAAATCAATTGTATTGAGATTTTGCTCACAAGATGAAATCCGTGCTGAGACATAATAAAACAAGTTTTGCCACAAATATTTGAAGATGAAAGAAAAGAATGCTTTAGAAATTAACAACATACACGCCCTTATAAAACTCACAAAAACTTGTGTTTTACCCATGATCCAAACCCAAATCCATTAATCTATATGACCCGTATCACATAGAATGATCCATGAAATGGTCTCGCACAAGAGTCACTCTATAAAATTTTATAAATATACGGTTTTCTATACTAATTAGAAAGCGTTGTAATGATATCAATAAGCAAAGATGAAAAAGATAACCAAAAAGTAGGCACTCAACTTTTTAATTATAATGTTAATTTTAATCCTTCAACATCAAGTGTGCAACTTTTACTTTATTACAATAAATTTAGTGATTTGAGAAACTTTTGCATTTAAGTACGTACTAATTAAATATTGAGCAATAGATATAACACATACGTATGTATATAATATACTACCTCCGTCCCAAAATAAATGACGTTTTAGCCTTTTGCATATATATTAAAAAATATGATAGAAAGTTCAATCTACCCCTATTTAAGTTTAATTACTGAGGAACTTTTATCTCTTTAACACATTTAATTTGAGATGAGTAAATAGAGACATATTTGGTATATTGCATGTAAATATGCTTTGGGATACGAAAACGACAATTATTTTGGGACAAATTTTAGTTGCTAAAACGTCATTTATTTTGGGACGGAGGTAGTAGTTGATTATCAATAGATAGCAAGAACTCAAACATTGAATTTTTTTGCTTTTAAACCTCGAAAAGAAGGTGCAAATTATATAACAACGAAAAAATACTATAATTTGAAAATTAATTAGAGAGAAAAATACATAAAATGAAATAAGATACTTGTAGTTCTATATTAAACCTACTAAAGTCTCTTTGTATATATTGACTCCTAATTATGCATTTTTTGTGGTTGGCCATTAATATAATTTTTCCTTTTTCATTTTTTATTTAATGAAAAAGTGGGGGCTTTTATTTTGTGGGGATTCTCTTTAATGAGGCCACCTCTACCATAACTATCCTTTCATGCCACTCATATATGTTGCATGAACTAATTAATAATTCTACTCATCAATCCTTTTCCCATCTTATTTATATGTTCTTTTTTTCTTCTTCCTAATTTCTACTTTTAATGAATAACCTAATTGTAACAAAATATTTTTTTTAGCAACAATGGTAACTTCGAAGAAATAAATACATTTAGAAATACCAAGATACAAGAATAAAAGGAGTAACTAGGCAAATCGATATGAAATATAGTGTCGAACAGATAGGATGACCTCTAAATAAATACACACATATATAAATGATCCAAGACCTATATGATCGATTCAGATAAAATCGAATGCAAGTTTGTGCAACCGATGTATATATAAGAATGGGGCAAATGTATAAACAAAAGACACAAAGGATCCATACAACCAATTTTCAGTGAGTATGTCTTGTGTGAGACCGTCTCACGAATCTTTTTTCGTGAGACGAGTCAACTCATAACTCACACTTAGCAATTCATATGAAAATTTGTATGTAAGGATTCAATTCATGGACAATAAGGATCCGTCTCCCATGAGTTTTTTGTGATTTTCAATAGTAAAATTATAATAATAATAGTGATAATAATAAATGAAAAGTGAGTGGAGTAGTAGGCTATGCAACCAACTTAATTAAATGGTATAGGTATATATATAAGCTGGGTCATGCAACTTCTCACCCCACATTTAATTCTTGATTTTTAGGTTTGTCTATAGCCTTCAATTATATGATTTTTTTATGTAATCCACTAAACATTACAATTTTGTCACTACTGAATTAGTTCAACTGATGCAATTATTATAACGAGGTACAAGTATTCAATTTAACTCATTATACATTTTTATATTTAATATATGGAATTAATAATAACCGAATGGATTAATTATTTTGTAGATTTTATATAGTAAGATAGTTTATTTCCCAAAAGAAGGAAGAACGAAATGCATATAATACAGCCAAAAGTTCATAACACAATTAATCAAGTTTTAAATATTTTAAATAAAAATAGAAAATGCGAAGAATGCAAATATATAGCATTAAACTTTTGAAAAAAAATCGAAAGTGTAAAATCATTAAAACAGATATCGATAGTTTAAAATCATTAAAACAGGAGTAAATCTCATATGCATCAGGTGTATGGATCTTAGATCCATGCAACCGGGTTGGATCCGGGTTACCCGACCCGCTTCTATTTTTTTTATTTTTCGCACTACCTTTTTTTAAATTTTGGTCATGATTTTTACTTATGTTAAAGATACTTTTATGTAATGTTTAAGGATACCTTTAGGTTATGTTAAGGATACCTTTATGCCCAAATTTCATACATTTACGTTACATTAGACATACATTTAGCTTATGTTAAGGATAATTTTAGGTAATGTTTAGGGATACCTTTACATTATGTTAAGGATACCTTTATGCCCAAATTTCATACATTGACGTTACGTCAGACATACCTTTAGGTTATGTTAAGGATACCTTTATGTTATGTTAGAGATATCCATAACATAGTTGTGTTACACATTTTGTACACAAATGTATCTCTAACATAACATAAATGTATCCTTAACATAACCTAAATGTATCTTTAATATAACGCAAAGGTATGTGACTTGGAGCGAATTCTAAGGGTATCAAATCAGGATTTTAAAGGAACCTGGAATCACGATTTCAAAGGTATCCTTAACATCATCTAAATGTATCCTTAACATAACCTAAATGTATGTTTAACATAACCAAAAGGTATTCTTAACATAACTAAAGGTATCTTTAACATAACCCAAATGTATGCTTAACATAACCAAAAAGAATTTTTAATATAACGTTGTATGTAACCTGAAATTAAGATTTCAAAGGTATCCTTAACATGACTAAAAAGTATCCTTAACGAGCGAATTTGAGTGGATTTGAGCACATTCACCTAGACGCATGGGAGTGCGTACACACGCGGGTCAGGTCATGTGCATTCATGCACCTCATGTACAAAAGTTTGTGTGAAAACAGATATTGAGAGGTCAAATTTGAGATTTATATATAGCATGAGACCTTTGTCCAAACAGACCAAATCAATCGTCAATATCAATGATTTCTTACCCAAAAGTGGGTAATTATTACTCACTAAATTCAAAACACAACAAAAAAATATATATGTATTAATACCAAATACGTTACTGTAAAAAAAATACAAAATACATGTAAACTATTTAATAATTCAACAACTGTATACATATATGATTAAGTCAAGTATCAATCTAAACTTTTTAAAAAGTATACAGAATAAAAATGTATATAGTAATTAATAATTTGGATGTTCTATGAGATGTTATGGATTTGAGTTCTCCTTAAACAAAAAATAAACACAAAACTCATATGCAACCGTCTCACATGCGACGGCACTCGCGCACGGTCGACCGTGCCTCAGGACACGACCGTGCGCGACTGCAGTGTATAAGTATGTCTTTTTCAATAATAAGTATGTGATTTTTCACTATAAGTATGTGATTTTTTTTTCTCGCCCACGACCGTGCCCTGGGACAGACCGTGCCTCGCGTGAAAACTAAGAGCAATCTGTGGCGCACGGTCGTGTCCTGGGACACGGTCGAGATAAGTATGTGATTTTTGTCTATAAGTATGTCTTTTTGTGCTATAAGTATGTGTTCCCGCGCACGGTCGACCGTGTCCCAGCGCACGACCGTGCGCGAGTGCCGTCACACATGAGACGGTCTCACAGGAGTCCAGCTCAAAAATAAATAAATAATTTGGTAATCAATCGTTGTTTCTCTGAAAATCAGGAATCTCAATATATTATATCAATGTTTAGAGACTTTTGAGTTTTAATTAATATAATCTCCATAAAGAAAAAGATGATCTTGATTGGTAGGTACAAGTTAAGCGTCTAAAAGTTCCATATGGACCACCACACAACCCTAATTTATTAATCTAATTTGGATTGCTTAAATGTAATTTTCGCCATCTTAAAATTCTCAAAATATCTTTAAGTTAGTTAATCATTTATTATGGAGTTATTCATTTTTCTCCTTTAAAAAAATATGATTCGTAGGTGTAGGTTGTAATCGCAGCTTTTGGAATTATTTGCTGCTAAAAACCTTCTCTTTGAAAAACAAAATCACGATTTTAATTCCCCATAGCAATTTAAAACACAATTGTATTCTATGACAATCCAAGTTCACTTATTAGAATAAACTTATATAACCCGGGGCACAGACACAACCTGACCCAAAACGTAGGCCGCCTCCACGCACGCCCACATGTAAGTTTTTGTGCGCTCATGCACACCTAATTTCATGGTAAGTGACTCAGTGATAGGTATCATGTGTATAATCTTGAGGTATCACGCATATACTCTTGAAGTATCACACATACTCTTGAGATTCAGTGATAAGTATCGTGTGTATTTGAGGTATCACATGTGTACTCTCAAGGTATCACATATATCCTCTTAACTCTTAAAGTATTACTTGCTTATCTTGAAATTCAGTGATAGATATCAGGTATATACATTTCAGGTATTACATATTTACCTTTAGATATTACACATGCACCTTTGAGATATTACATATTTGGTATTACATAGACACCTTTGAGTATCACATATTTACCTTCTGGTATTACATATGCACATTTGGATATTACATATTTACCTTTGAGATATTAATGCTTAGAGTATAGTTTAAGGTATTACATATTCAACTTTAAGGTATCACTGCTTATAGTTAAAGGTAATATGTATTTATCTTCAAGGAAAACAACAGATTTAAGGAATAACATTCGATTATATTTGTGAAGATCGTTGTAGAGTCGTTTTTAGACCATCTATCAAGCAGTGTCGAAGCTAAAGGAATGTTTTGGTCAAGTTCAATGCACAAATCCAAGTGGTTTTTCTGAACTAGATCTTGTAAGCATTTATGTGTCTTTGTTCTTCCAAAAATTATGCAGTTCTGATGTTGTCATGAACCATGCAGTTAAATCGTGCAAAACAAATAATGAGGCAAGATCTGAAATACTCAACTGCATTCAGGTTTGATCATGTGAAGAAGAAGAAGAAGAAGAAGAAGAAAACGCAGCAACTAGGGCACATAAGTATGTATGTATACAAATGGATCTTGGAGCGGGTCAGAGGTATTCGTATCCTAGGACACACAAGTGCTTCTCCACTTACTAAGTAGAGATGTGTTAAAAGTCGAATTTCAATAGTGTGTTAAAGTACAATTTTTATGTAATATTGAAGTTGTACTCTCTAAGAAATTTATATGTGAATCGAGTTGTAATTATTAGATAAAGTCGTGTTTTTTTTTTTTTCTAATTTTTAAAAGTCGAGATCAAGTTGTAAAAGCTTTTATTTTTTTAATTTGCTAAATTAAAAATTTTGGAATTAAAATACAATCCTAAAAGAGGTGACAAATTTTTGTTTTTTGTTTTTTGTTTTTTGTTTTTTTGTTTTTTGTTTTTAATTCAATTAAACCCTTAAGAAATTGCAAAGGTTGGCCCCATATTTGGTTAGACTGTCTATTATGGGTGACACAGAGGGGCATGTATGTTTTTTGTATAGAAAAATCATTTAAGGACAAATGTCATATTCTTCCACATGTTTGTGTCATAAAACAAGATTTGCTAATCACTTCAATTCATTAACCACTTGATTCATGGGCCATAACCCTTTTCATTACACACACATGTTGTGCCCTAAATATAATTAGCTCATTAAGGGAAACTTCAACTTTCCCATTTTACCCTCTCATGGGCCTCATGTTTTCAATTCAATTTACTATTCATATCAAGTATAATTCAAAAGGAGGTTATTTATGTTTAAAATCACACTTCACGATATATGACCAAATTGGAGTTCATACTTTCATACACATGTACAATAAATATATAAATAGTTTATTTCATGAACCTTGTAGTGGAAGTGCTCTTAGTGCAGATTGTGATGATTTGAATTCGAACCCAAAACACGCAAGTTCTCTAATATTTGTTCCGTGAGCAATAAATAGAGGTTAGAGGAGGGGAACTTGTTGTTCAATGAATGTTGATTACCCCATTCAAGTTCTTAGCTGCCACACAACCAAAGGGCCTTCACTAATAAATATCAATAATGAATGGTGTTTGGTTAGTTATTTATCTCAACTCCATTTTATGTTGAGTAAAAAAAAAACAATTAAAAGGTGGTTAAAGAAGGTAGATACAACAACACTCCAATTCTTCTTAAATTTGGCATAGGAATTATGAGTCAAACTTATATGAAATCCTCCATAAATGATTGCTTCTTTATTGTTAGCTTTTTATTAATTATAGTCCAACCAAAATCAGGTACCATTTCGACCCAAAATGAAATAATGATAATGAATAATGAATAATCATGAAATTCTATTTATTTTTGGTAGTATTGTACTCTTTTTATTTAATCAAATTGGAGTGGAGGAAGAGACCGTAAATATTAGGAAACTTCCAAGCCCTTATAGTCACACAATCCAAACTATAGAGATGAAATATCACTTAAATTATTAAACTTATTGGTGGCAGTATTATATTCAAATGGACTATTTTGCGAATAAATCTATTTATTTCGACTCAAGTGGTATATTGGTTTTCTTTTTTCAATTAAGGAGATATTGTGGGACCTAAAATCATTAAAGAATATTATTTTGTTATTAGGTTAAATAAGATAAAATGTAGGTGTTACTATATTAACCTTTGTAGCACTTAATTTTCCTCAACCAAAACACACTCTCCCAACAAAGGACTGAAAAATGATAAAAAGTATAATGAGAGTTCCACAAAGAAAAAAAAGAAGTATTATTTATATATATACCCTTCAACAAAGATGATTCTCCATAAACATCCACAACAGCTAAAAACAAGTGAATATTATTATGAGATTGAGAGAATTAAGTATCACTACTCCTATTCCTTCACCTGCCAACCAACTTCTTCTTCTGAATTTCAACCATCAATTCTCTTCTTACAAAAGAATATACTAAAAAGAACTCAACTAAAGAATCCCAAACACAAAACAAGAAAATAAAACATTAACAGAGATTGCCCTTTCTCCAATCTGTATTTCTTCTTCCAGAATACGAATGCATGCAATTTACGATCATATATCGAGAGAAGGCAACGTGGGGAAGCACTTTCGTTTCATCCCACATATCACGTTTTTCTATCCACAGCAATTATGTTCCGGTTTTACCTTTCTCATGATGTATTTAGCTTCACAAGATGGTTGGTTGCCTACTGATTTACACATGTTGAGTACAACACCTGATAACACGTTTGTTTACACCACCTGCTCGCCGATCAAGTCGAGCCCCACGAGTAAGAACGAGACCCCTTGAAAGAGCAAGAAGTAAAAATGGATCCCTTGAGCAGATAACAGACTTCTTGCTGAAGCTGTTAACAGAAGGAAAGCTAAAGCCAACTCTTTTGTGTATATTCTATTGTGTTTCCTCTTCTTCCGAGAAGCACGTTCTCGTTGCTCTTGTTGAATGATTTCCTCTCTCATCTCGTCCAAATTAGGCTCGGAATTTCCTCTTTGGCATGTTGGTTCTTTCTCGACCAAGGATATGAGGTCACCCTCGGAGGAGCGACCCGACTTCTTGGTGACGACCCACTCATAGGCGCTTCCAAGCTGGAAAAGACCGGAGATCATGGCATTGAACTTGGTGACAGACATGGTGTTCTCGAAAAGAAGGTAAGGGACGATGAATGGGAATGATTTCGGGGCAGGTAGTATGTTTAGGAGCGACATGGTCGCGGGTATGTAGCAAACGACCCATGATGGGAGTGTAGCCTCGGGAACGAACATAGTCATCGGTAGAATGATGCAAAAGAGTGTGAACGAGTAAAATGGGAGTATTAGTTTTCTTAATAAGAAGAAAAGGAATATTATGTTGGCTTTCTTCCAAACACTGATCTGCACATACCAAATTAAGAAACAAGATTAACATCATTTATTAACTATTTGGTTCCAATTTAGTGTCGTTCTAGAGTTTCTATCAGAGTTTCTATCATAAAGTAAGGAACATAAAAATTAGACAAATATTCACTTAACTAATCAAGTTATTTAAGATTCAGATATGGAAATAGAAATGAAATTGTTTCTACACAAAGGATCATATCAAATTCCCTGAATCCATGCTAATGAATATTAATATGGATAATTTGGAATTAAAGTTGCAAACGAAGGGAATGCATTTGTTTACTTAGTAATCATACCTTTGATCGAATAATGGCAGGCAAACAAAGCCTAAACAACTGCATTGGCCCAGAATGCCACCGGTGTTGTTGCTTACGATAAGCCTCATAAGATTCCGGCAATTCACACTGGCACTGTATAATCAGAAGGTATTACTAACCAACTCGTTTCACACACATTGCATAAAGGAAAAACGAGACGACCATTCAAGTATTACCTCAACATCATTGAGAAAGACGAATTTCCATCCATGAAGATGAGCACGAACAGCGATGTCCATGTCCTCAACAGTCGTCCTCTCCAACCAACCGCCTGACTCTTCTAACGCCTTTATTCTCCATATACCAGCCGTCCCATTGAACCCAAAGAAGTTGAGGTAAATCCCATTAACCTGCTGTTCTACTTCGAAATGAAAAGCTAAGTTAATGAGCTGTAATCTTGTTAGAAGATTCTCATCCTTGTTCACAAATGACCACCTTGCTTGAACCAATCCCACTTCCTCATTATCCTACAATTCAAAGTGAAACCATGTGTTCATTTGTTGGCTTGTTGCTCAATAGAAGAACAGTGGATAATACGAATATGGACAAAACAATGACTTGAGCAGATTAAAATTCATGCATCAAGACAAATTTTGTCATAAATACAAATCCAGGAAAAATGCATTAAACATAGCAGAAGATCCAAATCCTCTAAACAGTCAAAAATAGTCAACGCTAGCAAGTAAAGAAATCAAGAAAGCATAGTCAATCAAAGCAGATTCTTGGCAACAATTTACTCAAACTTGGAAGGGCAAATGCATCATCTCTACCTTAAAGTGAGGAATGGTTCTCATAAGAAAGTCAGGATTAGGCTGAAAATCGGCATCAAAAATGGCCACAAATTCGTAATCTTTAACGTAGCTACAGTTCATAGCCGACTTAAGATTGCCTGCTTTATATCCATCCCTAATCACTCTATGCCTGTATATGATATTTGCACCATTCTGCTGCCATTTATTCACATCCTCCTTAATCAAGGACTGAGTAATCCGATCATCAGAATCATCCAAAATTTGAATCAGCAATTTCCCCTTAGGCCAATCCAGATTACACACAGCCGCAATAGATTGTTGGTAGACCTATCACATATCACAAGTAATATCCACTCAATTAACTGCTTCTATTACCAAACATAGGAATATGAAAGAGGGTTCTTGTAGGAGAATGTTACCTCTTTCTCATTGCACATAGGGATCTGAACTAAGACCATTGGGAAGTAGCCATCTCCATCTCCGGATTCAGGATCTACAATGCCTTGTTTGGGAATGGGTTTGATGTTCCAGAGCTTGATCCAGAAGCAACCCAAACATAGGATTAGCCTATCCAAGCTCTGGATAAGGAATAGGATTATACAAACATTGGTCAAGAACTGAAGCGGTGGAGCAAGATACTCGACTCTGATCAGAACCCAGTTGGAATAAACCCAGTGAAACACACTCTTCACTAAATCAGGATTAGTCAAAGTGTAAAGATGGTGCAACTGAAGATCCGAGGCTGCAAAATGCCACCCTTTGGAGTAAGCAAACATTTCAAAGCCAAGCATCACTAAAGACAGCCACAGAAACACTTTGATGCAGCCGTAGAATCTTGATTTCACGGCGGGGTTTTCCGAGAGGGAGCTGTCGGTGGAGTCAGTACGGCCTGCGGCGACGCGGCGGCGGACAATGGAGGCGAGGGAGAAAAATGCAGCGGCAATGGAGGTGAGGCAGCCGGCGGCTTTGTGGGCTTTCAAGAGGAGAACCCAAGTGAGCTGCTTGGCGTTCTTGTTGCGGCCACCTTTGGCAACGGCGTCGTTTGGGTAGATGAAATCTTCGTCGGAAGGGGACTCCAACTCCACCATGGACCAATTATTTGGGTTCTCCATTTTCACCACTACAGGTGTTCCTCTGTGAGCTTCCTTCGCCCACCATGGAGACATATTTTCAAGAAAAATGGAATCTTGCAGCGGCCCTTTAAAGGGAGAAATGCCAGAAAATTTGGAGGACAAGAAAAGGGGGCAAAAGTGGAGAGAGAGAAAGCTACAAAAACATCATTTTAGATGAGCATGAGAAACAAGTGAAGAGGTGGTGTGCTGTGCAGTGCAGTGCAGTGAGAGAGAGAGAGGAGGACGCGTGGGATTGTTTCAACAACTCTCAAATACATTATGCAGACATCCCAAGAGAATTCAAACTTTTGCAGAACAAGAAACTCATTATACTAGTATACTATACTATATACCACTATACCACACAATACATTCAGAGAGAGAGAGTGAGGGGGGAGAGAGAGAGTGGATAAAATGGAAGGGAATGGGTATTTGTTCGTAAGGACTATATCTCACAAGTATAGTACAAAAGGCCCTCTACATTACAGCTTGCAGCAAGTGTAAATTATAGTATTGAAAAAGATATCTAGAGAGAGAGAGAGAGAGAGAGAGAGAGAGAAGGGGGAAAAGGGAAAACAACTCAACACATAATGAGGGTTGATTCTGAGAAATGTAAAATCAAAATCATAGACACAAAACCTAAACCGACAACACGTTGTGTGTTAAAAAACACTATATCCACCAAACCCCTCATCTCATTTTCCACAAAAAACAAAACGCATTACATCTATTTTCCCATAATTTTTGCGCATCAACAAAAACGCAAGAATGCCTACGAAATGGGATGCTTTTGTGGGCTTCGCCAAAGAAATAATTAAAAAAAGACCAATCAATGGACGTTGGAATACAAAAGGATGGATCATACAAAGAATTCAATAAACCGACAATGAGTTGTGGGGAATAAGGTTTTCCTTTTGATTTTCTACTGTTTTTCTGCTGCCTTTTGGATTCAATATACAATACAATATAGATACAACCAACGGCCTGCTCAAATAATTAATTATCTACAGAATTATATTTGCAGGAGCAAGATCAATTCTTTTATGGCTGAATCTGTCAAAATTATTGCCCACAAAAATATATCAAAGAATTTCAAGAGACGGCATAGATTACACAAAATCAATCAAGAAAGATAAAAATAAATAAGGGGATTTGACTGGATTTATTTATTTTAATCTCTTCAATATAATTGGAAGATCTAAGTTATTTAACTATCTCATTTATCGTTTCATAAAAATACTGAGTTATTATTTTCCTTCCTCCAATACTTGAGTAGGTCTTGTGTGAGACTGTCTTACGGATTTTTTTCATGAGACGGGTCAACCCACAACTCACACTTAGTAATTCATATGAAAATTTATGGATATGGGTTCAATATATAAGTAATAATGATCGTGAGACCATCTCATATGAATTTTTGTGTCAATACTTCAATTGAGTTATTAAAAGTTTTCTTAATGTTTTCAGTTAATCCTGATTAATGGATATATACAGGGGTTAATTTCAAAAAAATTACAGAGATTACTTAATATTAGTTTTTTATATTTGCAAATATAACATGAATTTTATTTTATTTTTCAATTTGACCAACGAACAGTTTTCTAATATGGTTGCGTTGATGCTGAAGTGTAAAGTAGTCACGGAAAAACTATTATCAAAAATGTTGGGGTTTGGAACAAGTTGAGGTTGTCAAAAATGAAAAATACATCCTTAAATGCAACCATATTCGGAAACTAATGTTTGGTTAAGATTATAAAAGATATGAAAATTCTTAGTCATATTTACTAATGTTCAAAAACTGGATTAAATAGCTAATTAAGTTAAATCCATGATATAGAAACGAAATGCTACTACATAAAACTACTTATATAAAATGAGATCCTAAAAAATATGATTTTCATGAGAGAGCTCTATTTTGTCAATTATAATTTAAAGATTAAACCAACTTATAGAATCGCATTAATTACACAATTTTATAAGAACTGAGTTTCATACAAATGTACACTTTTTTTTTTTTTGGTTTGGTTGTGAGGATCATGCAACTTTGCAGCTTAATCTTGAATGCAGACAAGGAAAATTGTATCCCAAATAAAGGATACATTTTTTAATTTTTCTTAGAAATCATTTATTAGACATGAACTTATATTTATTGACAAATTGGGGGTGGTTAAAATAGAAGAAAAAAGTATATGGACTTAGTCAATAAGTAAATAGAATGAGTTTTTGAATACATTGAAATTTGGAAACTACACATGTCTCTACTTTGACTTCATTTTAGCGTTATTCACGCTTTGCCAAACACTTTTCCACTAACTATATTTTGCCACTTCATATTCATCTTCTCATGTCATTAACTAAATCCCACGTGGATCTTCATTTTCTTTAATGTTCAGAGTCAAGCCAACATAAATTTACCATAAATCTTGTCATTCAAGTGATATTTTACATTTATAAAGATATTGATTGTGATGACACGAATTTGAATCCGAAATACGCTAGTTTTCTAGTCTTTTCTATCATCTCCCTTCCACCACTCCAAATTCACAAAAAAAAAAAGAGCCAGCATGGGTTTTTTTTCATCTTCCTCTTTCATTCCTCCAAAACTCACTTTAAAAGAGGGGAAAAAAAAAAAAAAGACCAACACGAATTTGTTATTGTTTTTCCCCAAAAAGACTTCATAATATATCAAGATTAATCTTGATATATTCACTATCATTTCATATATAGTCGATTCATTAATTAACGATACAATTGATCAAGTCATGGTATATTATACATACTACCTCTATCTCAAATTAAGTGTCATTTTAGTTAGCAAACTTCATCCTAAAATAAGTGTTGTTCCCGAATTTCAAAACATATTTATATACAACATACCAAAAAAACTTTTATTTAGTCGTACCAAATTAAACATCAACTTTATATATGTGTTAAATAAGGTCGTTGAGAGAGGAAAGAGAAAGAGACTCCCCATAATAATTAAACATAAATAGATGTACATCAACTTTTAATCATACTAGTTTTGTGCCCGTGCGATGCACGGGATTAAACTTTTTTAAAATATAAGTATAAATATTTGTAATTTAAAATAATAATATATAAATTTAATAGAATAAATTTAAGTGATATATTTATATATTTTACATATATATATTTGAATTTTTCAGAATAATTTTTACAATATTCCACTATTAAAAAAACTTGTGAATTTGATAAAATAATTTTATTATGGAAAATGATTTTCATAAATTATAGAGCAACCATCACAATATAAAATAATGATGGAAAAAAAAATACAAAATATTGTGAAATATCAAAGTCAATTTTACTATGGAAAACAATTTTCTTGAATTGTGTTCTTCACAATTCAAAGTATTCAATTAACAATAAATATATATAAATGTTGTATTTTGATGCAATCTATGTATAACCTTTCTAGAACCTTTCTTGACAATGTTTGAAATATAAAATCAGTACTTTTGACAATGGTCTTAAAAAAACAAAAACAAAAATGAAATTTATCTTGTAGTGTATTAATTTTAAATCTATAAAATCTCTAATCCAAAATTAGAGACTCTCGACCCAAATTTCTACACAAAATAATTTGAATTGGCGAAATAATATAATATTACATAGCAATAAGAATAACCAATATACAATACTAATAAATTAATACATATCTGAATTGTTCTTCTTCAAATTACAAATTAATAACAATAACTTAAATCATTAAAAAATGAACACTATGATCATTAATTATTGATTCAAACTACAAATATCTCGGAAATTAATTCGTAACCAAATAAATATACATAAAGAAGAAGAAGAAACAATCCACTAATCCAAGAAAACATAATGTTTGGAATGCAGAATTAAATTGTGAATGGAAAAGGTGTGAATGAATTCCAAGTTTATTCTGATCTCATATTTATAGTGGATGATATGCTTATTAAATATGAAATTAGTGCACTATTTATGATATGATCATAATTGATTGATATTGTGATTACATAATTTTAGGTTGCCTTTTGAAAAATATCAAATTTTAGATCTTTTATATAAGTTAAAAAATATACATTTATTCGATTGAATACAATATTATTATATCATCTTAAAAATTAATAAACATTCCACATCCAAAATATGACATAATAAATTGATTCTCATAAATTAATAGTCTTCCATATATAATGACATTTGTGATGTTTAAATAAGATTAATTCTATAAATGTAAGAAAAAAATTCATATGATGATTTTTTTTCTTAATAATTATAATGATTAATCTTTTTAGTATTTAATAATTATAATGATTTATCTAATCTAATGAAATCATTTAATTTTTTTCTATATGATATGTATAATTAGCATATATTTCACCTTATGTATACAATATTTTAGAAAACTTTAATTGCACGGATATAAATTTATCACATAGAATTTATATAACATAATAATTATAATTATAATTATTGAGATCTAGACATGGAAATATTAAACAAACTTGAAGGTAATTAGATCATGTAATTATAATTAACTACTACATATAATTTCCTTATATATAAATATATTAAAACATTTCCTGATTTGACAATTATTAAATAAAATAAAAAACATTTCCTAATTTGGCAACGTAATTTTGACGGGAAAATCTTGCTATTACTTTTTTTAGAAATCATTGTGTTTTTATATATATAAAGATAAAGATAAAGATTTGCTAATTAGTAATCAACTAACCGTATAGCATGTGTAAGCCAATCAATTAACCGTATTTAATTAATTAATTGCATATGAGTTATCTAATCTAATGAAATCATTTAATTTTTTAATTTCTACATGATATGTATAATTACCATATATTTCACCTTATGTATATAATATTTTAGCAAACTTTAAATGCACGGATATAAATTTATCACATAAAATTTATATAACATAATAATTATAATTATAATTATTGAGATCTAGACATGGAAATATTAAACAAATTTAAAGGTAATTAGATTATGTAATTATAATTAACTACTACATATAACTTCCTTATATATAAATATATTAAATATGACTTATATTTATTAAATAAAATAAAAAAATATTTCCTGATTTGGTAATGTAGTTTTGACGGGAAAATCTAGCTATTACTTTTTTTAGAAACCATTGTGTTTTTATATATATAAAGATTTGTTACAATCACACTTAATAATTAAACCTAATTTTTAGCATTTATTAAACTTCTTTGAGGGGAACATTTGTTGATCTTTCAGTCACTTAATTTAATGATAACCGAATGAGCTTTTATAAAACTATATTGGTACCATATGAAAAGTAGACGGGTTAGAAGTTAAGTGAACGGTTCTTGGCTAGAGATGAAAAACATAGAATGTTATCACTAGCTCAACAATAATTTTTCTTTTAGTCACAATTTAATAGTAATTGTTTTTTTTAAATCAAATTTAGTGTATTTATCCATTGTACACATATCGCTATAGATTAAAATCTAGATCATGTCATGTTATACAATATCAATAAAATTAGATTACATCAGTTCATATCAACTTTCCAAATTCAAATCCTATATATCATTAGATCACATATCAAGAAAATCAAATTGTTCACTTTTCATCGATCAGTACTTTCAGAAATTGAAGTGTACTACCATAAGTTCGTACTCATATCAATAATATAAAAACAAACAAAAGTTAAGAAACCAATAAAGAATAACTTTTCTCATAGGAGTTGGCTAAGGGATGGTGAATTATTTATCCATGTCACTTTCACATAAGAAAATATTTTCTTTACACATCTAAATAAGAAACCGTTCTTTTCATCACTTTTCATAAATTAATAAAAGAAAAGCCAAATACCTCTGAAAGAGAGATAAAAAGATACTGATATCTGAATTCATGAAGTGATTAAAACACATCATAACATTTATGAATAGAGCACATATCTATTGTATGCAAACACTCTCACATTAATATATATGTTAACCACATTAATATATATGTTAACCATATTAGTTAATATGTTACATATTCAACATATCAATTAATTTTATTTTTCATATAATCAGGAAATTGAATCATTACATGTTAGCATTGAGTATATTAAGAGTCGCATCATTATATGTTAGCATTGAGCATATTCAGAGTCGCCCACAATGTGGAATTTTTAGTATTTTATATGCAAATTAATTAGAATAAACAAAATCCTCCAAACTAGGGGTGAGTAAAAATACCGAAATGTCAAAATATCGAGATTATATTGTACCGAAAGTATTGAAATTTTCGGCATACCGAAAATTTTGGTACGGTTTGACATATCGGAAAGTTTTGGTACAGTATCGGATATTTCCAAATTTCGGTATTTCGGTATATACCGAAATACCGAAAATATTAATATAAATTAAAATATTTACTAATTCCATATTAATAAATTAATTACTATAATATTTTTTATTTCCGTATACCGGTACTTACGATATACCAAAGTTTCAATATGTAATTTTTATTTCGGTATAATGATATTTTCAGTATATTGAAAATTTTCGATACATCAATATAAAAGGTATAACTACAAATCATATTGAAAATTCGATATATGATATAGCTAAATTTTCAATACGATATACGGTGTATGGGGTTTTGAGCATACCCACCCACCCTTATTCCAAACACTCTAGGGGAGTTTTCACAAAGATTAAAAGATGACCTGCCATAAAAAAAACAAATAAAATAATAATTTATGTTGACTACGCTATTTAAATAAAAATAATAAAATGATTTTTCATACAAGGGTTAATCAAAGAAAGAATTATAAAAGTCTCATGGTGATGTAATGTTATAGGGTCCTTCTGTAGTACATCGGGTGTATTAATACACTAGACTCTCCATCATTTTTAATCATTAGATCTGAGATTATAGTTGACTTTAACTTTAATGATCTCAAATCTGATGGTTAAAAATGAGTGGAGAGTTTGGTGTATTATAGAACTACCAAATGTTATAACGGCATTTGTGTGTGGACTATGAGAAGTTTGAGAATGACGTCAAATTAAATGATCAAAGGGTATGTGAATTGTCAAAAACGACCTCCGTCTATTCTCACTCGCCGACAATTTTTAGGGTATGTGGCGACAAATTAAGATGTCTAATTTGGTACTGTTACATGCAAATGTGCGACAATACGAAGCTGGAGGTTAAAAGACACGCATGACTGCAATTTTAGAACGTTAAAACAATAAATAGTTTTTTAATATTCAACATTATAAAACATATTTTCAATGAATTTTATTTATTCAAACAGACAAGTTAGGTAGGCCCCATTTATATCGAATAATATTATATATTTCGTGTTGTCTTTGAGAGAGTGAATTATATTGATGAAATTTGTTCTTTCAAAACATAATTATTTAGGCAACTTATATACCTATGGAGCATATAGGGACATGAATTTAGGTATTATATACATGCATTTCAGGTGTTATATATATATATATTTATTTTATAGGTGTTATGGTTCTTGGTGTTATAAATATACTCCACAGGTATCATATATATATATATATATATAAGAGTATACATGTGATACCTAAAGAGTATATACATGATACATGTAGAATATATATTTAACACTATATGATGATTAATTTGGGGGTACCATGCCCCAGGGACACACAAGTGTCACTCAATTATTTATTGATGTTCGTCAAAATAAAAAGATCTCAATTGAATCAGTTTTAAAAGGAGTACCCTTTTTTTTAATATTTATCCCTTGGATTTTTTGTGACATTTTATCACCCAAACTATTACTTTAACACAAAAATTCATATGAGACGGTCTCACGAATAGTTTTCGTGAGACGGATCCTTATTACCCATAAATTGAACTCATATTCACAAATTTTCATATGAATTGCTAAGTGTGGGTCATGGGTTGACCCATCTCACGGAAAAAGATCCGTGAGACGGTCTCATACAAGACTTGCTCTTATTTTAAACACAATTATTATTACAGTTTTCTTATGTGACATTTCATTATGAGTTCCTAGCCCAAATTACTCATTTTCATATAAAGGAGCACAATTTTACCCACCATTATAATATTTTTACCCACTATACCCATAAATTTAAAATATTGTCCCCAAATACCCATTTTCATATATACTGGCCTACTCTGACTTTGATCAGAATTTCAGTGTCAGAATCAAGTACTAGATCATCTATATTATAATATATATTAATTGATTCGAATAACTTAAAATATACATATAATATATATATATATATATATTGATTGGAACTAATATTAAAAATTTAGGGGTTAACGAAATAGATTAAAAAAATTGAAGACTTAACGAAATAAATGAAAAGAAATAATGTATTAATGAAATAAATAGTTCATCATATTTGAAGTGGACATTTCTTATTTTAAGAGAAACGTGTCTCTATTCTCCAATATAGATGTGTGCTTAACGAAATAGCATGCTAACAAAGTAGCACTTAACGAATTACCCTCATAAATTAATTAAAAAAAGTTTTAACAATTAACGAAATAACATGCTATTTAATGAAATAATTAAATAAATTTTAAACACTTAACGAAATAAATTTTAAAAAAATAATGTATTAACAAAATAAATTAAAAAGGCAAAAATTAAGGGGAATTTAAAAAATTATGAATTCATTAAGGAATTAAATTAAGGAATTTCGTTAACCTTTATGAAAAATTTCGTTAACCTTTATGAATTCATTAATAATGTATTAATAATGTTTTTAAAAAAATCGTTAACCTTTATGAAAAATGTATTAATAATGTTTTAAAAAATTTCATTCACCTTTATGAAAAATTTCGTTAACCTTTATGAATTCATTAATAATGTATTAATAATGTTTTAAAAAAATCGTTAACCTTTATGAAAAATGTATTAATAATGTTTTTAAAAAATTCGTTAACCTTTATGAATTCATTAAGAAATTAAATTAACACAATGAGTTAACGAAATAAATTAACAAAAAATATTTGAAGAATTAAGGAAAGTAAAAAAATGATTAATTTAAAAAAAGTTTACATATTAATTAAAAAAAGCTTTAAGACTTAACCAAATAATTAAATAAAATAAATGCAACAACTTAACGAAAAAATAAATAAATAGCATAATTTAAAAGAAATTAATATTTAGGTAATTAGCCACACCCACCCACATTAAATTCTAGGTTTTAACGAGAAACCAAACCCTTTCCTTCTCTCTCTTTTCTCCACTTTCTCTTTCTTTCCCTTTTCTTCCTCCAGCGGCGCCCACTTCTTCTCCAAAAAGCTCTCTTCCCCTTTCAATGGCCGACGAACAGGTTAGTATTAGTTGTTTGATTTTAGTTAGTTGTTGGTTTATGTTATTGTTTGATATTCTCGTATGATTGTTTGATTCATTGTTTGGTAGAAAATAGAATAGGAATTATTTGAAAATAGAATAGGAATTATTACCAAAAAAACAAAGTGAAATTTTCGTAATGCCGTAAATTAAGGGGTGAACGAATGAATTTAGGGGAAAAAATCAATAGCTTTCGTTAACCCCACAAATTTAAGGGTTAACGAATTCCAGAAAATTTGTGAAATTCGTTAACCCTTAAATTTGTGGGGTTAACGAATTTTTTGGGGCATTTGCTTAAGGGGTTAACAAATTTAGGGGAAAAAATCAATAGCTTTCGTTAACGGTAGTACTGGATTACCTGTTCAAGGATCATGGTCTTCCTCTTCCCGTCTTTCTTCAAGTGGCGGTTCTTCGGCCTCATTAGTTGGGGCCACATTTAGGTCTAAATAGTTCAACTCATTGTGTGGATCACATGTAGATGAGGCCGGCCAAGGTATACTTGGCTCATTTGAAGATGTTCGAACCAAATTGTCATCTAAACCCCATGCTGAATAAAAATTCTGGTCCTCCTGTAGTCCTAACGGAACATTTGACCAATCCAAATTTTTAGACTCCTCAATCAATGTATCAAAACTTTGAGCAGCAACATGTATCTCCTCATCTAATGAACATTGTTCTTCATGATAAGAAGAAGAACCACCTGATACTCCTAAGTCTATTCGTTTCAACGAAACAAACAGAACTAGTAGTCCATACTCCTGTGAAAAACACTCATGCAAATCAAAATCATTCATGATTTTCTTCTTCTTCAATCTTCCATTCACTTCTACTAGAGAATGGATCAAATACCGCCAACAACTCAAATCAGCAAGCATAATCTCATGTAGCGAACTCAATAAATCTTGATATGAAAATGTTTCGAGATTGATCATTGATTGAATGCCATTCACATACTGCAAACCATGCCAGTAACCTCCATGACATATTGCCACTGAAAAAGTCATCCCTAACCCTGAACAAATATAAAAAAGAAGTAAAATAATTATCAAATATAACTTTATTATGTAGCTTTAAAGAAAATTTTCATGAGTTTCGTTAACCCCTTAAATTGAAGGGGTTAACGAAATTAAAGAAAAATTTCAAAAAAAATTCGTTAACCCCTTAAATTTAAGGGGTTAACGAAATTAAAGAAAAATGTCACAAAAATTTCGTTAACCCCTTAAATTTAAGAGGTTAACGAAATTAAAGAAAAATTTCAAAAAAATTTCGTTAACCCCTTAAATTTAAGGGGTTAACGAATTGAAGCAAATTTTCTTTAATTTCGTTAACCCCTGAAATTAAAGGTGTTAACGAAATTTTTTGAAAATTTTCTTTAATTTCGTTAACTTAATTAACTTAGTTTGTTTCTTTAATAATTTTTTTGGTTAATTTTTGGATCATTCTTAGACTGAACTATAATTAAACAAGAACAAAATCTCAACATTCAAACAATAATCTAACTACATCAAACAATAATCAAACAAAATAAATTATGGACAACTAACCTTTAATTATAAACAAATTCAACTTTAAACAAATTAAAAGTAGTTTATGCAACTATAAACTACTACTAAATGCTTGAAATACTTACTTACCTTTGATGAATACTCTAAATTTTGATGAATACTCTAAATTTTTAGAGAACTTCTCAGTGAATATGTGAATGTGAATTTTTTGGAATGAATTCGATTGTAAATTTTATAAATAAAAGTAAGGTAGATTTTTTCTTCATATCAAATCAAATATTGTCTTATTATTCACATGTGTAAAAAATAAAAGTAAAAGCGTGTAAAAAAGTCAAAAAAAAATTCTTTTATCTCTGCAAAAGCAAAGTACATATGAGCAAAAGTACAAGTTGAAAGTCAAAAATGGGTATTTGGGGCTATTATTTTATATATATGGGTAGTTGGGGATAAAAAATTATATTGATGGGTAGAAAAGTTAATCCCTTAGAGATAAATGAGTATTTGGGGATATTTTCACTTTCATTATTATCTAAACTATGCAACAATTATACCCTTCAAATCTATGGTATAGAATATTGTAGAAAAAGTGCAAGTAGGAAATGTAAAAATATATATTTTTTTAAATCATATTTTTGATGGTTTGGATGCAAAATAATCTTTTTATATAGTACTTAATTTATCACATTTAAAATCATATAATTTCAATTTAAAATTATAAAATAACAACCCACTGACGATAATAGATGGTGTGATACCAGTAACATATAAGAATATTTATAAATTTATCTACAATAAATCAAACAATTTTTTTTTTCTGAAGATATTTCTTGAAAATATTTTATAGAAACAAATAAGAATACATTCATAGATTATTGGATTATACCTTAAAAATTCTTCATGTAATAGTATTTTTCCAAAAGTGAGGATTACATAGAACAAAACTATCAAATCAAGGAATATTGCACATGTAGATACCTTATTATCTTCTCATAATTACAATCACAGCTACTCCATGTTTGTTCTAATTTGGGAAAGTTCAAGGTCATAAAGTGCTCAATTCATTTTAGCTAAAATTGAATGAGTTGATCTTGGATAATATCAACGTTAAAACTAGCTATTTAGGTTTATTAAATTATTTTCTATATTTATATATTGTTTAAAACTCCTCAATCAAATCAATGAAGTATTTAAAATACATAATTATATGTATAACATGACTATACATCACACTTATATAAAAAAAAAAAAAAAAACTAGAAGTATAGTGCATGAATGATGCAGCAGAAGTACGATACAAATACGTAAATTCATTGATTCTAAAAATACCAAAATATACGTGAAGGGATAACCCAATTTTTAATTCAATATTCAACTCCCAAAATAATAAACATTAGCACTTATTTATACTTATATTATGGAATGCTAAAAGATGAAATAAAATCAAACATAAAGATAACAATACCAATAAAATCAATTTAAATCCTATCAAATATATTTATTCCTTATTCTTCATCATTATCCTCCTCTTCGAAAAGATTCGTCCTCGAATCTGCATGAATTGTATTTGTTGTAATATAATAAACTCAATCACTCGCTCATTGCCTACTAGGATAACAAAATTAATCAATGCCTTCAAAACTTTCACATCAAAAATATCTGCAGTACGGACGTGGCCTAAAGTCTTGAAACGATAACCGAGTGGGGTCTTCGGAAAATATCAATATAACTCTCATATGTGATGAAAAAATAATAGAAGGTTTGATTAGCGGTTGAGGCGTAGGTCCGATGAGAAGATGAGTGTCGTCGTTTGGCAATGGTGGATGGTGGAATTAATTGCGTTGCGGCGGTGACAGGGGTGATCGGATCCGGATATGATGGAGGTATTATTGCGGCCGGATCCGGATATGATGGTGGTGCTATTGCACGACAACAACAAGGGCTGCCAAAAAACTGGAGATGGTGGCGACAAAGTCGCGGGCTATTTGAGACCAAAGGAAATCAAATTCCTCATCCGTAACGTATCATTATGACTCTGGATACCAACTGATGCAGCATAAGCATATGTAAATCAGTTGATTATAAGAATACTGAAATATACATGAAGAGATAACCCAATTTTTAATTCAATATTCAACTCCCAATATAATAAACATTAGCACCTATTTATTATGGAATGCTAAAAGATGAAATAAAATCAAACATAAAGATAACAATACCAATAAAATCAATCTAAATCCTATTAAATATATTTATTCCTTATTCTTCATCAATGAACCATTTCAAAACAGAATTTATATTCATGAGGAATAAAAATAGAAAGACCAAATCTTTCAAGTTTCTTTTTTTAAATATTAAAGAATCGATAAAGTCGAAAAGATTGTATTATTGAAACCGCATATGAAAAAAAAAAAAAAAAAGGAAAGAAGTGTAGAGCTAAACAAAATTTTAATTCAAGAGATGAGTTAAGATAGAAAGGAAAGACTTTGGTTCTTCTAGTTAATCTATAAACGACACATAAAATTTAGTCAAATTAAATATTGTAGCACCCCACACCCCTGTATAGAAAATTGCTAAAATGTCCATGAGTCAATGACGAACTGTTGTTGACATGCCCACCGATAACATGTAATGATCATTACATTCATTGATACATTTGATATTTAATATATTAGAGGTGGACACATATTAATGTGTCTGTGGATAGCAGCACTGCTCTATATATATATATATATATATCTATATTAGAGCATCTCCAACAGTTTTGATGGCGCATGTTTTCATCTCCAACAGTATTTTTTTTTTTTTGTGCGTCATCTCATCTTAACCGCTAGTTTTGCGCTAACTTTCCACAGGTCAACCCTTGCGTCATCTGATTTTTCTTTTCTTTTCTTTTTTTATTATTTATTATTTATTTTATTCATTTTATTTTCTTATTTTATTTTATTTTTAATTTCTTTTTCGGTATTCTTACTTTGTATTCATTTTTTCCTTATTTTTTATATTAAGTGCTATTATAATTATTCCGATTTTGGAAAATAAATACAATACAACATATTAATAAATACAATCTTATATTAAATAAGATTTAAATATATATATATATATAATTTTTTTTACACTTTTAAAATAATAAAGATGAAAAATAGATTATTTAACAATAATAACAAATATTGATAATAAATAAAATGTTAAATAAATAAATTAATTAAGAATATTATGGAATATTCTTTTTTGGTGCAGAGAATAATGTAAACTGTTGGAGATCATTGGCAGTTATTACATAAAAATTGTTTAAGATTAACAGTAAAATTTTGTGCACTGTTGGAGATGGTCTTATACTAAAAGCAAGCAAGTTGGAGAAAATTTCAAATTTGTCATTTTCCCTCCAAAGCAATCAACCAATAGAAAAAAAGAGAAAAAAAAAAAACTAAATAACTTTTAGATATCTTCTAGAACAAGTCTCATATATATATACTAGTAATTTACCCGCACAACGCGCGGTTAATTATTCATTGTAGTAATACATAAAATTTGTAAATTTTTTATATAATTGTTATATTAAAATGTTGTTCATATATCTTTTATTATTATAAACATTGTACAATATAGAACTATATTTTTCGTATCTATATTTATTTTGAAGTTATATTTTATAATTTTAAAAAGTTATTAGGTAAAGTAGAGTTTTAATTTAAAAAAGTAGAATTTGGTTGAAATCTCACCTATCTCTCGTGTGTTTTTCAGAGCTTCCTTTTGCATTCATTTTTTTTTTTTTGTAGCGTGTTATTCTGAATTCAAATAAGACAAATTGTACATGTCATTCTAAATTTAATTTGATAATATTAAAAATTTGGAATACAAAATTTATTAATAACTTAAACAACAAATTTGAAAGTTTATTAACTATTTATTTGTCTTCTAATTATAAAAAAAAAATTACGGTCTGATAAATAATTTAATATGTCAACAAATTTTGGAGTTATTTAAAAATGACTAATTAATTAATAATATAAATTTTAAATATTTATTTTTATTAAACATTTTTCGAAAAAATATGTTAAAATTTATTTTAACTTTACAATTAATAATCAGAATAATTCTAAACATTATGTTATTACAATTAAAAAAATGAATTAAAAATTGAAAACTTATATTTTATTTGTCACTGTCTTTTGTTGAATTGTTTTCATGCATTGATAGCTAATTCGATAAGTCAATGATATTAAGAGTTAGTTAAACATGACAAATCAACAATATAAGTTTTATTATATGCAACACTTCTTATAATTACAAAAAATATCTTAAAATTTTTAAACTGTAAAATTGAAAAAAAAATTTAAATTTTGAAAACTTATGTTCTATTTGTTTTTATATTTTTTTGATTTTTTCTTATGGTTCGATAAATAATATGATATAATGATTTTTTAAATTGGTTAAAAAATAACCAATTAAAAATATAAATTTTAAACATTTATTTGTATACAAAATTTCTCATAATTATAAAAAAGATATTTTAAAATTTCTTTAATTGTAAAATTGATAGTGAGAATAATTATAGACATTAAATACTTAAAGTTAACAAAATAAAAAATAATTAAATTATTTATCAAAAAGAATGATCATGAACATAATAATAATAATAATAATAATAATAATAATAATAATAATAATAATAATAATAATAATAATAATAATAATAATAATAATAATAATAATAATAATCTATCTATATATATATATATATATAAAAAGAAGACCTTCAATAAAAATAGCAATAACTAATTTTTCCTCCCAAATTAACTTACTATAAATGGAAAGAAAGTAGTTACAAGAAATTAAATAAATCAAAAATAACAAGATTTATACTTTTAAGGGTTGTGGGGTCCATTAGGTTAGAATATACCTATAGGTAGGTAGATTTTGAAGTATATTTTATATACCCGTGAGATGCACGGTTTGTAATATACAATTGATTAGTTTTAAAATTTCTAATACTATAATGTAATAATATTATCTTAACCTAAATTATATATTAATAAGAATTCAATTCTTTATAATTAGTGTCACATCTTAAATAATATTATAATTTTAAAATGCAAACAATAATATATAAATTTGTGTGTGTGTGTGTGTATATATATATATATATATATGTTTAACAATGAATTTTAAATTCTATATTTGAAATATGAGGTTGTTAAATAAACATCAATTTTGTACACGTACCAATTAATATTGTAAATTAAAATAAATGAATCAAATTCAGTACTAAGAAACATTTATTATAAACGATAATTGATATCTAAAAAATATGTTACTTCATAAAGATATGTTGTGCATGTTACAGATTAATATAGATATAAGTATCATGATTAATATATTATTATATTTGTTGATTCCTACTTATTAACAAATGTGGTGTTAGTAAATAATTCATTTGCATTCACAATTATAGATATCTTTATAAAAGATATAAATCTCATCCAATAACTAAAAGATCTGGATACGTATTTAATAACATAGCTAGTTTGTATTGACAAATATATCAAACAACTATATCAAAATGTTTTTTCATTGTTATTAATTTCTCAAACAATCTAAGACTTTTTATTTTAAAAATCATTTTTTTAATTTCCTAATCTATAGCTTAATTAGTCATTTATCTTTGTGTTTGTAATCTTGTTAAATACAATTTTGCACCAAAATGTAAATATAAAATTTATATTTTTCATAAACTAAAACAAAATTTAAAATATAAAATAATTAATTTAAGGATTATAATTTATATGAAATATAGAAAAAATATAAAATATATATCATAACCTACCTACCTATAGGTATAACCCAACCTAGTGGACCCTACAATCCTTAAAAATATAAATCTTTTTATTTTTGATTTTTTAATTATTGTAACTAAATTCTTTCCAATTATAGTATGTAAATTTAGGAGGGAAAATGTAAATATATAGATTTGATATAAATTATAATCTTTAAATTAATTATTCTTTATTTTAAATTTTGTTTTAGTTTATGAAAAATATAAATTTTATATTTACATTTTGGTGCAAATTATATTTAACAAGATTACAAATACAAAGATAAATGACTAAATTAAACTATAGATTAGAAATTAAAAAAATATTTTTTAAAATAAAAAGTCTTAGATTTTTTGAGAAATTAATAGCAATGAAAAACATTTTGGTATAATTGTTTGATATATTTGCTAATACAAGTGGGTTGAATATTGAACTAGCTATGTTATTTAAATACATATCAAGATCTTTTAGTTGATCTTTTAGTTGATAGATTATATCTTTTCTTTAACTTGAAATAATTAAATTGTTTGCATTGGTTAGATCAAAACTTTTAAATTAGAAATCTATAATTGTGAATGCAAATGAATTATTTACTAACACATTTGTTAGTAAGTATGTATCAAAAATATAATAATACATTAATCATGATACTTATATCTATATGATTATGTAACATGCACAACATATCTTTATGAAGTAACATATTTTTTAAATATCAATTATCGTTTACAATAAATGTTTCTCAGTACTAAATTTGATTTAATTTACAATATAATGGGTATGTGTACAAATTAAATTGGTGTTTATTTAACAATTTCATATTTCAAATATAGAATTTAAAATTCATTGTTAAACATATATATAGATATATATATATATATACATTTATACATTATTGTTTGCATTTTAAAATGATAATATTTTTTAAGATGTGACACATTAAAGATAAAGAATTAAATTCTTATTAATATATAATTTAAGTAAGATAATATTATTAAATTATAGTATTAGAAATTTTAAAACTAATCAATTGTATATTACAAATCGTGCATCGCACGAGTATAATACTAGCAGCAGTAGTAGTAGTAGTAGTAGTAGTAGTAGTAATAATAATAATAATAATAATAATAATAATAATAATAATAATAATAATAATAATAATAAAGGGTAGCAAATATATTATATTGAAAAAAAGGTAAATAACATATTAATTTTCTTTTACAATTATTTTATTATCTAAAACATTGAGTAGACATTTCTTGGAGGGAAAGTGGCAAAATTTACAATTTTACCAACTGTCCTCTTTATATATATATATATATATATATATATATATATATATGCACACACATATATATACACACACTATTATATAATAAGTTATCTTCAATTTTACATATATGAGTAAAGATGAAATACAATAAGCTATTTTAAATGATACAGTTCAATTTTGAAAATAATGAAATTTAAACATTGTCAAAAATCAAGCTAAGTTTAAATTAGTTTATAATTTTGATAGAGAGGAAATGCATCAAAATGCCATATTTTATATAAAAAAAGAAAATTTTACCATTTAATATAAGTTAATATATAAAAATGCCATCTAAGATAACTTAATATAGTAAAATACCACATTTTTTTGAATGATTCCAACTTTTCAATGATTGGGCAATGATTGAAAGTTTGTCAATGATTGGAATGATTGGATGTATATACCATAATTTTCGAATAAGCAAAACATATAGGCTTATTCGAAAATTAATTTTATTGTTCGAATAACCCTATTTTTTAGTTATTCGAAAATACTATAAATTATTCATAATTATATTTTCGAGTAACCCTAAATATTCGAATGTTATTTTCGCATAACCTATTTTTTTAGGGATTATTCGAAAATATATAATTGGAAAATATATAATTTTCGAATAACCCCTAAAAAATTTTGCTATTTTTCGAAAATAAGGGTATAATTTTCGAATAACCCTAATTTTATACGGTTATTCAAAAATTATAAAAAAAATTATAATAATTTTCGAATAACCCTATTTTTTAGGGTTATTCGAAAATTAAAAATTTATCTTCAAATGTTCGAATAACCCTTAAAATTAGGGTTATTCGAAAATTATCCACCTAATTTTCAAATAACCCTATTTTTTTAGGGTTATTCGAAAATTTTAAGATAATTTTCGAATAACACAAAAAAAAAATCGAATAACACTAAAAAAATAGGGTTATTCGAAAATTATCCTCCTAATTTTCGAATAACCCTATTATTTTAGGGTTATAATTTTCGAATAACACTAAAAAAAAAAAATTAAGTGTTATTCGAAAATTATCTTAAAATTTTCGAATAACCTTAATTTTTAGGGTTATTCGAACATTTGAAGATAAATTTTTAATTTTCGAATAACCCTAAAAAATAGGATTATTCGAAAATTATTATCAAAATTTTTATAATTTTTGAATAACCGTATAAAATTACAGTAATAATTGCATTAAATAGTCAAACTGACATATTTGCAGTAAAAGTCACATGTGTAATAGATTTGTGGTATTTTGTTATATTAAGTTATAATATGTGGCATTTACACATATTATCTTATATTGTGTTGTAAAATTTATTTTTATTATAGTAAATGTGGTATTTTAGACCCACAACTCTTTGATAGATATATAAATGTGGAAAATAGGTTTTAATCTAAAGGGCTATAAAATGTTTAAAAGTTTGAAAACTATTATAGAAATACCAAACATTATAATTAATTTGAAATTAAAATTAATAATAATAAAGGTTGTGTACCAATCTAAATATCTATGTCTATATATATTATAGAAATACCAAACATTATAATTAATTTGAAATTAAAATTAATAATAATAAAGGTTGTGTACCAATCTAAATATCTATGTATCTATGTCTATATATACATAATAATAATAAAATGTTGGCAAAATATATAAATTTGTCACTTTCCATCCTAAAAATGTCACATCAATTTGTGTAATTTGTTTTTTTATTTCATTTTGATTTCTAAATTAATTTAATAATTTTGAATCAATCTTTCATCTCAAGCCACTAAAAATAGGCTTCCTCTACAAGCCATTTTCTACTTCTATATAAGCAATGCATGAAATAAAGATGGAAGTCTCACTAAATGAGGATGTGCTAACTTTTTGAAATGGAGGTTATAAATATCGAAATAAGAAGAAAAATAACGGAGGGTTGAAATATTAAAAGAAAAAGGAAATTAGTGAGGGAAATAAGAAGAAAAATTGAGATGAAAATTATTTTCCCATAGAGAAAGATAAGTGAAGGAGAAGGGGTTAGGATATGATTATGACTCCACTGTTTATAGACATATTTAAAGAGGAGTAAAAATAAAGATGAGGGGAAAATGTGAAAAGTTTATCAAATACAATTATTTATATAAGTTGAATATATTAATTTTTTTATTAATATAGACATTAAAAGCAATATAAATTTTATTCTTAAACAATATATCATTATATTATATCATCAACAATAAAAATTATTATATAATATAACAAGCCGAGCATCGCGCGGGTGCACTATTAGTATATATAATGGAATTGGGGTTATTGCTCTTAAATAGAGAGTTTTTTTAGATTTATACATATCTTTTTTTCTAAAATGAAGAGGTGTAATTGACCTAAAATGAAGAGACATTTTGACAAATGTTAATTAAGAGTAAAATTGCCCCTTTGTGCTAAGCTTAGCTAGGGTCATAAATTGCCACTTTTATCCTAATTTGAAAACTTTAATGGTTGCCTCAATTTATTTTCTATTCATAATCATAAATCTTTTCATGCTTGATTAAAAAAAATATTCTATTAATGTTGTATGTGCCTTGCAGTTAAGATGTCAAAGTTAATAATGCATTAGTTTAAAAATTGACTTCAAGATTTATTTAATTAAGTTCGGCTTGTAACAATTGCGTATAATATTTGACTAATTTGATGATTAATTTATACATCTAAATTATAAGGGCTAAACCTACAAATTATATTTATGTACTTCTAGAAAAGTTTAAATGATAAATGAATACTTATAACATCTATAGATATAAAATGTTATAAATAATAGGGTAAAAGCACTTAACCATCCGAACTATAACCCGTTTTGCAGTTTATTGTAAAAAGATTTTTCATTGCACCGTCCTCATTAAACTTTGCGTGATTTACACAATACAGTAAAATGTCACTTTCCGGTTGTAATCTCCGACGTATATGAAACGACTTCATTTTAAGTAAGGGCAAATATGACTTTTCCAGAAGCAAAACGCCGTCGTTTTTTATGCCCCGAAGAAAACTCGAAGAGCTGCTGCAATGGATACAAAAAATAAACAAAGCTCTTCACCAAATCAGATAGAAACCCTAAATCTTCAATTTCATGAAATGAGAAAGTAAAGCAGACATTGTTGTTTTCGACCAATCTGTGCTAGAAATTTTACAATTGATTTCCTCTGTTAAAGGTTAGATCTTATTCATGGCAGCCTGCGCAAGAGTGTAACCTTCTTGTATTCGAGGAATTCTTCTTTTGTATGCAAATCCAGTGTTTTTTTCTTGCTTTTTTTCTCTACGGATAGTCCCAACAACCATTGAGCACTCTCACAATGTCTGAATTTTTGATGCACAATCACCATTTTTCTCTTAAAGCAGCTTTTGAAGTTGGCTCTGGTTTGAATCGTTTGAAAATCTTATAGAATGTTGATTTAATGTTAATATTTCTGAAAGAGAATGGTTTTTCAAATGCCCAAATGGAGAGGACTGTGAAGTTTGTGCCTAAGGTCCTTTGTGCTAATGTTGAGTCGATTATAAAACCCAAGATTTGGGCTTTGATGCTGTTGAAACTGCTGACATTGTCTCTAGGCAGCCGTCAACGTTGAGTTATAGCAGGAATAGAATCGTCTCTTCATTATCCATGCTTAAGGGCTTGCTTGGATCTTCATTTTCGGGGCTTCAGCTTCTTCGACACCATTGTAGTAGCCCTTCGAGTCTTCTTCGGGCATAAAAGATGACGATGTTTTGCTTCTGGAAAAGTCATATTTGCCCTTACTTAAAACGGCGTTGTTTCGTGTACGCCGGAGATAACAGCCGGAAAGTGACATTTTACTGTATTGTGCAAATCACGCAAAGTTTAATATGTACGGTGCAACGAAAAAAACTTTTTACAATAAACTGTAAAACGGGTTATAGTACAGATGATTAAGTGTTTTTTACCCTAAATAATAATAAGAAGGAAAAAAACATATAAAAAGTGTGTATTGCAACAATCGGTGGAATTAACTCCTTTGAAAGAAATGAATTCTTTTGAATAATTAAATAATATTACCGTCTGAATTCTGATATTTGCTCAGAGGATAAGACTTTAAATCATTATCCAACTTTACTATACACATTCTAGTTTTCTTTTTCTTAATTTCTGAAAAATACAAATTATTCTTGTTTAGTTATCATATTAAATTATGGAAATTAAGTTGAAGAATTTCTATATGCAAAATATATCTCCATCCAATCCCAATATTTAAGCCTCGTTGAATTTGTTTTTCTCTTAAAGAAACCAAGTTTGTCGGATTAGATTGGATATATTTGTTCAATATATTCGATCATACATGAAAAATAAGTTTTATATGAAGTTGTATCATGTGATGAAATATAAGATGAAAACTATAAGAATTAATTAAAATTCCGTCATGCTAAGATCTTACATGAGATGACCTCATTTGAGGCTTTGTAATTGAACAATAATTAATTTGGTGAGAGTGAAAACTGGAAAATCAGTTTAAATTACAAAGATTATGATCGAATCGGTTATATTGGAAAAACAGAATGCTCGGTTTTTAATATGGAGAAAAACATTTGAAGTATTTTTTTTGAAATATGTTTTCGAATTTAGAAACGAATTTATTTTTTATTGAAATCTTTTTTTTTTCAATATTATGTACATAATATAATACACATTGCATCATAATTATAGAATAATATAATTGTAAGAGAAAATACATGCATGCCATTTTTACGTAACAAATTGAAAAATGATATCTTAAACTATAAATCATTTCCAAACGACTTGTTCATCAACTGAGCTCCATAAATACTGTTTTAAAGAATTAAATTATATATTTCTTGCATGAATATAATTTTGAACTACAACTGTGGGTTGGGACTCAAGCCTCGAACCTTATCAAGGTTGAGAAATGTAAAAATGTTAAATTGAGAAAACATTTGTCAACTTCACTTTAACATGAAAATATATATGCTTTCATCCAACACACCATAAGAAAATATATTTTTCTACCAATTCTCATCAATAATATCAAGATAGCCCTAATAAAATGGTTGTAAAAAGTATTTTCTTCTTAATACTGTTATTGAAGAGGTTTTGCTTTAATTAAGTTAAGCTGAATAATATTAAGTTGCTAAAAAGCATTCTCCCTTGTATCTTTTTAGAGTAAGTCTCATGTGAGATCGTCTCACGAAACATTTTTTGTGAGACGGGTCAACCCACAACCCATATTTCATAATTCATATATAAATTTGTGACAATAGATTGAGGGTAAATGTTGCTGTGCACCAGGTGCACGGATCTAAATTGGTGCAATTGGGGCGACCCGACCCGGATCCGCGCACCTGGATTTTTTTTTTCGCTTCAGGCTGTTACCTTTATGTTGTAAAGATGTGACCTTTACGTTATATAAGTGTGACCTTTATATATAAATGGTATGACCTTTATGTTCAGTAACTTAGGAAAAAATGAAGATTTTCAGGTTTTTTCGCTTCAGATTTAGACCTTTATGTTGTATCGTTGTAACCTTTATGTACAAATATTATGACCTTTATAATCCATAACTTTGAAAAAAATTGAAATTTTTAAAATTCAGTGCATTTTAAGGATGGATATATGTGCAGCTAATATTACATAAACGTAAATATGTACAAATTTTGCTAAAATTCTTCATTTTTTTCTAAGTTAGAGTATATAAAGGTCATTATATTTATACATAAAGGTCACACTTATATAACATAAATGTCACATGCATATAACATAAAGGTAATAACCTAAAGTGAAAAAATAAAATTCAAAAAAATAAAATAAATAAAAATGCGCGGATCCGGGTCGACCCGGACTCGACCCGAATTGTATGTACACCAATTGCACAGGAGACTAACTCTAGATTGAGTTAATGGATAAAAATGAATCGTTTCACGAAAACTATTTGTTAAACCATCTCAGACGAGCTTTTGATATTTTTTATTACACACGTGAGAGTGTAGAAAAATCTTCCAACTTTAAGAATGTCAGGGTCAAAAAGTTGTATGGTTGACAGGGAGACAGACACGTGGCAGAACACTATAAATTTGTAATTGAATAATAATAATAATAAGAATAATAATAATAATAATAATAATAACCGTTTTTACACTCATATATTTTGTTAGATGTTATTGAGTTGTTTCAAAATTTCTTCACAATAATCCTTAACAAACAATTATTTGCCATTGACTGTCGTGACCATTTCCATTCGTGGATTCTGTAGTCATCACCACGTATTATATGATTCAATTAACAATAATTAAGTAAAGAAATAAAGATAATGAATTAAGATATTGATAAAGCTTCCAAAGATTGTAGGGTCCTCAAGGGAATTAGAGTTTCTAAAGATAATGTGTTAGGTGTCGAATTAATAAAGACATATATTGATCTAATTAATTAATAACTATGTGTGCAAAAGTTTCATATATAATGGCCAACCAAAGGAAGATTAATTATATAGCTATTAATTAGACATAAATGGTCATTCTAATTGTCTATGATAAATGCACTAAAAAAAACTTCTATGCTAATTTTTTCCATATAAAATTGTCAAGAAATTACTGTCGAGATAGTCCACATTCTATTCAAGATACAATGGGTTGTCATCGTAAAATAATTAATTAAAATTAATATATATGTATTTGTTTATTGATTGCGAATGAGTTATATAATTGAGTGAAATAAATGAATTAAATAAAACACGTGTGCATGATTACTGTGAAACTATGAATATGAAGTCAGTTTAATCATATCTGATTAGGCATGATTATGAGACAGGACATTTCCTAAGCCTGTTTACTTTTTGTTTAATTATTGGAATATATATCCACCTTTTTTTGCGCTATTTTTAATATAAAAAACTTGTGTGAGATAATCACACAGATAATTTTCGTGAGATGGATCTTTTTTATCCATAGATCAAACCCATATCCGACTTTTATGTGAATTGGGAAGTTTGGGTTGTGGATCAACCCATCTCACGTAACATAATCCGTGAGATGGTCTCACACAAGACTCACTCGTTTTAATATTGATATTAATGAAGGGTTTCGTATGGAATTAAATTTTACATCGAATTAGATGTAAAGTGCAAGTTTAATGTCGACATTAAAATTTGTGTTACATTTTAGAGCTGGACTCATGTGAGACCGTCTCATGTATGATGGCACTCGCGCACGGTCGTGTCCTGGGACACGGTCGACCGTGCGCGAAAACACATACTTATAGCTCTAAATTAAGACATACTTATAGATAAAAATCACATACTTATCTCGACTATATCCTGAGACTCGACCGTGCGCCACAAATTGCTCTTAGTTTTTGCGCGAGACACAGTCGTGTCCCAGGGCACGGTCGTGGGCGAGGAAAAAAATCACATACTTATAGTGAAAAATCACATACTTATTGTTGAAAAAGACATATTTATAGACCACAGTCGCGCACGGTCCTAAAACACGGTCGGCCTTGAGCGAGTGTCGGTGCATGTGCGACGACCGCATATGAGTATTTATGTACATTTTAATGTATGTGAAAGTGTTGGGTGAATCTATGTACTATGTTATTTTCTCAAATTTAAACTCAAGAATATTAGAACACATCTTTTACCAAAATACATCACATAATTATATTTTTGCTCTTTTTATAAATATTTACATACTTATTTAACATTCTGTTTTTCTTTTTCTATCAATCTTTTTACTCTGGACTTTCTTACATAAAATATATAAATGTATCTTAAATGGAGAATCTTTTCGTGTCACTCTATTTACTTATATTATGCGTAGGTCCAAAAGTAAAAGAAGAAGAAATTAATTGCAGAATATTAAACTTTTAATTTAATTAGTATATTTTGTCTCCTAGCTTCATGTACAAGAAGAAGATTATAGTTGGAATGTCAATTTTGTGTTTTCTAATTGCTTTATATAATAAAATAAAAAAAGCACATTTAATAAAGAAGGAAACACTTGGACTAATGTGAGGTTTTATTTAATTTAATATAATTGAAGTCGACTAATTATAGGATTAGCATTGGCACTTTTTGTAACCCCTCATTAATTAATGGAATAAATATGAAAGTCCCATCTGCACATGCTAATTTCATTGAAGATTCACCTTTTCATTTCATTTTATAAAAATTTATTCACTGAAATTTATTCCTATAATTCATTTAAATTCGTAAAACATTTTCCAATAAGCTATTGTTCCTATAATCGAATCTATTCTGTCAATGGTGTAATAAAATTACACAAAAACTCATATGAGACGGTCTCACGGATAGTTTCCATGAGACGGATCTTTATTATCCATGAATTGAACTCATATCCACATATTTCCATATGAATTGCTAGGTGTGGGTTATGGGTTGACCCGTCTCACAAAAAAAAATCCGTGAAACGATCTCACACAAGACCTACTCATAAAATTAACTGTATTAGTATACACAGTCATACAAAATTAATTACTACAGAGAATGTTTAAATTGAAAATTAATAAAAAATTAGAAAAATCTGTCGAATTATTTTATTAGCAAATAGCCAGTTCGACCACTTTATAAGAAAATAGATTTACATTCAAAAGAAAAGGGTCGTCCGAAGTAAAATTAATTTGACCAATTTTTTTTTTTTTTTTTGCACTTTAATTATTAGATTGATCAAAATTAATACTTTCACATGTAAAATCTGACTAAAGCTTCACCTTTGGTACATGTGTCAGTATTATGGCCCAAGATGACAAACAACACATAATAAATAAAGTTGAAAGTTAATTTCATAATTCCAACTATAAAACATTAAACAAAGGAAAAGGTTGGTGCAAAATTGCCTCTTTATATTAACCAATTCGTTGGGTTATATGATATACTACCTCCGTCCCGGTTATCTTTGCCGCCTTTGACCGGCACGAATTCTAAGAAAAAACTGTTGACTTTGATGTGATGTGTTATTTTAATGTTTTTGAGTGGCAGTTTTGTAATTAATGTGAGTTTTTTGAGTGTAAAGTAGTAAAATGTTGACTTTTTTTGTTGCCATTTTTGGGCTGGCAAAGTTAGCTGTGACGTCCAAAAACGGAAAGTAGGCAAAGATAAGCGGGACGGAGGGAGTAGTTTTTAATACTTCAACTCAAGATGCTTAATCTATCATATTAAATATTAATTCTTAGTATTATAATATGGTTCTACATTATGAATTGGAATTATAGAACTCACAACATATATTTACCAAACAATTAATTTCAAAGGTAAAATGATATGGGCTGAAAATTTCATATAAAATGTATATATAATCAATCAGTCCAATTTGAACAAGAACTTTCACATGTTACAGCTACATGTTTCTATCTGCTAAAATAAGCTTTCATTATCTGCTAAATAAGCTTTCATTATCAGTATTTAGTGAAGTTTCTCAGAGATCTGATTCTACAAGATTTTCCAGAACAGAGTTCTTTCAACTATACTAAGGTCCCATTTTTATATCTGACATAAATACATGCAATGGATCAGAGAAGTGAAGGGCATTCGGATTCTCCGAGAGAATGGTTAGCTCGTTTCGGAATGTATTTAAGTCTGCGAAGAGTGCAAGTTATAGCTGAGGCAATAGCAGCAGATGTTTGAGGAGAGAGCCAATAATGTAGGCTGAGGTGCAAGCTATGATTCTGCACCTTCACTGCCATAAACAATGCCGTAAATGTCACTGCAGATGGCCACAGTGCTTGAAAAGACGGCCAAAAGTATCATGATCCATGACACTATTCTGTCATTTTTCGTTGCAATTCCACGAGGATCCCTGCATGGTATCGTTCATTTTTAGCCAAAATTTGACATGTTTGCTCTTCTGGCACTTACGATCAAAAAAAAGTGTATTGAAGTTATACTGACCTGAGGGCAATCACGGCAGGGAAAATGAAGCCAACAGCAACCGTAGCTGTGGCGCCAGTGAATTGGAAAGCATCCCATATACTAGGTATGAAATTTGAACCAAGAAAGACAAAGCTCATGAGAGCTGCAGTTATTGAGAAAAATCTCCGATCATCATAGACAATAGGGAGAGCATGTGGGAAAAGAATGCCATCTACATTGAGGCGAAGGGAGTAGAAGACTATTGGAAATACAAGCATCAAATGGACGGCATAGCTCACTCTTGCAATGTCATTAAGCAATGAGCTAAACGGGATGCCAAGATCTCCGTCAAAATTGGCAAGAACATCATCCATTGTTTGGTTACCAAAGAGGAGAAACCCAAAGAAGCTAGTTGCCACGTATACTGATGTACACAGAATGATTGATGTTCGGACTATGGACTTCATTTGTGAAGGTTCTTCTAGCTCGTTCTCTATCGGGTGAACTATGAAGCAAGTCGGCAACAGAAGAATGATTCAAGTAAGAAACAAGGTAATATTGTCAACCACAACTTAGCACTTACACAGGGTCATCAATCAGATGTACTTAGATTAAGTTAAATTGAACATCAATTGAGAAGTTGTTGCGAGTTCTGATGATTAAAAAATACACCATTTTTGTTATGTGGACTTCAGACCTCTTCCCAAACCCCAAGCATGAAAATGTCTTCAACCACACAATATCATTATTATGTGAACTTCAAATTCAAGTTAAAAAAATAAATATAGAAAGTGTGTTCCCTATCGACAGAACTTTTTGTACAATTATTATCAGATGATATTGAAAACTCTACCAAGTAAGGGTGGATTTAGGCCAATAGAATAAAGCAATATAACTTCACTTTCAAGACTTTCAACAAAATCACATTAGAATCAATACTTAGAAGTTTCAAAAACTTACTATTATGATGACAAATATAGGCAGTGACTAGTATAGGCACTGTCGTAAAAAGTTTCCAGAATGAAGCTTGATCGACAAATTCAGGCAGCAATTGAGGCATTCCGATGCTTCCATTTATCATCTTGACAATAGCTATTCCTGCTATGATCACCACAAACACAACAGCAAGTACGACTGACAGTGCTGAAGTGTATCGCAACGAATCTGGCACCTCAAACAGAAAAATAATTCACTCATGGTGATATTCTCTTTATTTTTACTGGCAAAAATCAAGAAAAGAAATTTCATTTTTTATTTTTTCTTGTTTAGAAAAAAGAAAGAACATTCAATAGACATCATTCTATAGCACTTGAAAGCATAGTCAGATAGAAGCTGTTAGAATTAGTGATAGAATTGAAAACAAAGATGAGAACAAAACAGACTAAAACATGTACCAGCACAAAACTCATCTAGTGAAGCTGAAGGGAAAATTGTAAAAATGGGTACCAAATTATGCTACTTGTATCAAATTGGACACTAATTTTCCAGTGTGTATCAAATTGAGCTTTATAATGTTATTACCCAATTTGATCCAATTTTTTTGTGAGGCGGTAATCCAAGTGAAGTTTAGGTTGCCATGTAGGATAAGATTAACCACAAAATTGTGTTGGCACACCAATGCCACAAAACTAATGGTTAACTACCCATTTTTATACAAATTAAATTTCGATAACTGGATTGATACTAGTGTCATAGCATGGTATCAATTCATGCAATTTTCCCGAAGTTGAGACAACTTCATTCATTGAACAAAGAAAGGTCTCAAAAGTATTGATTTAGACTGCAAACAAGTTTTTCTAGAAATTATCTAGCCGATATATTCTAACACCAACCTATAGGGAGGACATACATCTGGATGGTTTAGAACAACACAGTGCTAATTAGAATAAACTCCAAACTAGATAAATATTAAATACTTGCCTAAAAATGTGGTTATCCAGCAGTCTTGTAGCAGTGAGAGTGGTGAACTTAGCAACAACCGTATGTACTAGACTTCTAAAACTTTACAAACCCGAACTTCTGAACTTATTTTCATAAATTTATTGCATATTTCTGTTGATTATCAAGTTTCTTTATCTAAGAAAATAAGGAAAAAATGACAAAGGTAGCATTTTTATTGGAGTAAAAGTAGGAGTTCATTGTTGTAAGAGTTGTAACATAAGGTTCAATTTAGTGCAAGCAGCTACTTGCTCCCCCAACTCAATGACGTACATACATCATAAAAGTAAAGGTATAATTATTTTGTGAAAGTACTTTGCTTAATCTCCCTGGCTTTGAGAACTTCAGCATAAACCAGAATTGCAAACAAATCATAATCTTTAGTGTGGACTTCATATAGACAGCAATCCAGTTGTGAGATAGCTAGCATAGGGCATGTTTGGCAGAAAGAGTCTGCCTCAATAATCAAGAGCAGCAAAACCATAAACTCATGCTGGACATATAATCATTGGTGAACAAACGAGGGAGAAATCTCACCGACACGTTTGAATGAAATCAGAGGCACAAAAACAAAGATGGTGGTTACAAGCAATATGGAAGAACGTCTCGTCCACCAGTGAAGACCAAACCATTCTTCCACAACACCAGTGTGGTGCACCCCTTGTGACCATGTCTCCGATAGCACATCACCTGTAAACATACATGATCAAGAAAATCGAATGGAAGATTAAACTAAATTGTATCATCCAAAATCATGGCCAAGTAAGTGTACTTAAATGAATACAAAGCAGATCATGTATGATCTAAGACTAAAGTATTAGACATTCTATATTTAGTAATCAAGATATATGCATTATCTGAGCTGTCACATGTGGCCTTTGCTTTACAACCACCAAAAAATGTGCCAAAGCTTTTTTCTTTTTCTCAATTTAGAAAGAACAACAAGTGATCATTATCCCCAAAAAATAAGCCCAATCAGCATTCATTATTCATGAACACAAGAATAAGCTAGATGAACAATTAACCTAAAAATCAAAATACTCAATAATTCAAAGTGGAATTCACTGAGTAATCAGTTCTTTACCAATAATAATCATGTACACCACAAGCATTCCGACGTTGTTTATCACGATACAGAGCTGAAGAATATTCCGGCCGGCACCGGAGAACGCGTCTCCGGCCAAACCGGCGTACGAACTGGTCTTAGCGGCCTTACTGAACCGGAGGATAATGTCGATCGATTTCTCCGTCAGAATTCCGGCCAAGACAATCGTGATTAGACCCGGAATAGCGCCGAGTTGCTTGAGCGTCGCCGGTAGGGCCATAATTCCGGCGCCAACAATGGTTGTGGAAAGGTTGAACACGGCGCCGGTGAATGAGGCGCCGCCGTAGTGGTCCTTGGGGATAAGCGGGGCCGCCCTCTGGCTGCGGCGGTGTTTTCGGTCGAGGAACGGCATTTTGGATATACCTAGAGAGAGAGAGAGAGAGAGATCGGATTTTTAGAGAGAGGAAATTTCTTGCCGTTCACCGGACATGTATGTATAATTAGACTGCGTCGCAGGGGATTTTTACGCGGGAAGTAAATCAATCCTTCACGTCACAACCAATGAAATGAGGACACCTGGATCGTGTGGGTCTAGAATCGAGTCGGTTATGTTTGTTCGTGCCTTGCTACAAAATTTAAGTTCTTCTTTGGATTAGCTAACGTCAAAGTTGTCTATTTAAAATTAATAATTTTAACAACATCATTAAATTTTTAATAATTACAAATAAATTGTACACCATATTACATAATTTAAAATTTCTATTTTCATCTATACAATTTACGTTACATCATACAAAAATTTATAATAAATATATATTGTATGGTATCATATTTAATAAAGTCTTTCTAGAGTATATAATTTTTTTTTAAAATAAAATTATTGAACTATTTTGATATGTATAATTGATGAGCTTATGGTTTAGAAAAAAATTGTTGAGCTTGTAACACATTAACAATTGTATAATTTAATGAATTTGAAAGAATTTATAAAAAAATACTAGTTTATATAGAAATAAGTTTCTAAAAAATCTTATAAACCTCTTCATTTCATTTTAAAATGAAATAAAAATTTATATTTAATTTTTGTTTTACCAAACTCTCATTGTGGAATTTATTAGTTGTTAAACATCTTATATCTGATATTTTAAGGAGTGCTTAAAAACTGAGTCATATACCATCTTAATCAATTAATGCTAATTAAGCCTAACTGTTATAACCCAAATTAAGGGTCATCGCAGGGCATTGACTAATTCTAAAATCGTATTGTTGAGAAATATTTGATTAATGGCAAAAATTTATATACCCATGGAGGCATACAGGGGCACGAATTTAAGTGTTATATACATGTTCTTCAAGTGTTATATATATACTATATAAGTGTTATGTTTGTTGGTGTTATAAATATACTTCACAGGAATATACATATGATACCTGAAGAGTACATACATAATACTTGTAGAGTATATATTAACATCATATGATGATTAATTTGGGGGCACTATGCCCCTGTGGCACACAAGTCTCACTCTTGATTAATAACCTACGGTTTTGCAAACTAATAATTAATGTATATCTTAATTTAACGTACAATATTTCATAACAAAGATAGATTTCAAGTTTTTTTAATTTACGAATTCAAGTAGCTTTATCACAACATCATATTTTAAACTACATATGTATTTGAGAATAAATGTATGAAATGAAGTATTATTTTACTTTAGAGTATTATCTTAAATGCATCATAAGATGCCATTTATATTCGTTATATGGTCATTTTGATCTTCATAATCCTTGAAATTATAACATTATCATCAACATTAGCCACTTATATTTTGTCTTTTTTTTTTTTTTGTAACAACATATAAAAAGCCAACAATTTGACCTCTATTGAATCGATAACGAAGACAAACTCAAACACAATACAAAAAATTAAACAATTAAGATTTCAATAATAATTAATTGAATTTGATTAAAGTATTTTTTCGCCCTTAGAGACCTAACCCTAATTTATATTTAAAGCCTAGAGAAATTAGTAAAAAAAAAGTACAGTTATTGGAATAATTTATATATAGCTTGCTATATACCTTTGAAAGGAGAGAAGACTTTTGAGCCCTCATAATTAGGGCATATATATGGCCTATTTGACATGTAGTATAAGCTGACTTCACTAGCTCAGTTGTCAATTATGTCAATTTATTTTTGATAGAAATATTAACAAATGGAGGAAATGTGCCAAACTAAAAAAAAAAAAAAAAAGGAAATAATATTTTTAATATTCAACACTTTGATGTATATTTTTCTATCACAAAAGATAATAAAGTGACATTTTCTACACTATTTTGACTCGGTCATAGAGAAATGATTGATTAATGATCGAGTGATGATATATTCTATTTACTTATACTATTATTTAACAATTGATTTATCCAACAAATCATATAAATTGATAAAAGTAATTAAATTGGTTCGATTAATTTTTTTTCAATTACTCGAACCTAGACACGCCCATCCGGTTCGAAAACCGCCGAACCGGGCCGGTTCGAACCGGCGGTCAACAGTTCGGCGAACCGTTGACCGGTTCCGGTTCCGAACCGTAATCGGAAACCGTAATTATCCGGTTAGGTTACGGTTAGCGATTTTTTGAACCGAAAAACCGGCGGTTCCGAACCGCCGGTTTTGAAATTTTTTTGAAATCGACGGCGGCGATCTATGGGCCCTTGGAGATCAACGGTCAAGATGAAGAAACCGGATCGAACCGAATCGGAACCGGCAGTTCGAACCGGAGCGTCCCCTTTTTTCTTTTTTTTTTTGAATTTTTTGAAATCTATAAATATTTTGAAAAACGGCCCGAACCGGCGGTTTAACCGAAACTGCCGGTTTCGGAACCGGAACTGGCCTATTACCCTTCCCGGTTCGGTTCCGGTTCGGCCATTTCGGAAACTGGAACCGGCGGTTCCGAACCGGAACCGGGAAACCGGATGACCATGTCTACTCGAACCACTATGTCAAATACATAATGATTTGATTAATTGTGTATTAAACCAATTTTTGTTCAATTACTCGAACCACTATGTCAAATACATAGTGGTTCGACTAATAGTGTAAAAAATCAATTTTTTTTCAATTACTCGAACCACTATGTAAAATACATAGTGGTTCGATTAATAGTGTAAAAATTCAATTTTTTTTCACTTACTCGAACCACTATGTATTTGACATAGTGGTTCGATTAATTGTGTAAAAAACCAATTTATATTCAATTACTCGAACCACTATGTCAAATACATAGTAGTTCGATTAATAGTGTAAAAAACCAAAAAAAATTTCAATTACTCGAACCACTATGTTAAATATATAGTGGTTTGAGTAATAGTGTATTAAACCAAATTTTGTTCAATTACTCGAACCACTATGTCAAATACATAGTGGTTCGATTAATAGTGTAAAAAACCAATTTTGTAGGATTTACTCGAACTACTATGTCAAATACATAGTGGTTCGATTAATAGTGTAAAAAACCAATTTTTTTTCAATTACTCGAACCACTATATCAAATACATGGTGATTTGATTAATTGTGTATTAAACCAAATTTTGATCAATTACTCGAACCACTATGTCAAATACATAGTGGTTCGATTAATATTTTTTAAAAACCAAATTTGTTCAATTTACTCGAACCACTATGTCGAGTACTATAGTATTAAAAACCAGTTAGTGGTTCGAGTAAATTACTGGTTCCACTATTTGGCATATGTATTCGATTAATTAGTGGTTTGATTAATGCTTTCACTGGTGGTTCGATTAATGTATATATTTTAATTTACTTTATATAATTAGTGGTTCGATTAATGTATATAGTGGTTCGATTAATATATATAATTTAATTTTTTTGTGGTTCGAGTAATTTTATTTTATTTTGTAGTAACTCAACTGTTGTCACAGTATATTTCACTTTAATTTCCTTTCATTTCATAGTCAAATGTTCACATGTTGGATTTACTGTTGATTTGAACATTCATTCACGGGTTGCTCAAGTCTCATCTATTTAAGTTAGAATGAGTTTCCAACACTCATAGATTCAATTTGACAAAGCCGTGAGTTAGACAAGGTGTGAAGAATTTGAAGAATTATCAAGTAATTTATCTCTCTCTTGTTTTTTATATCATTTGTTTTGAATATTTGCATCATTTAAAATTATAGGCAGGAGCTCGTTTAGGTTTCTTGTTTCAATTTATAGGTAGTGGCTCATGTAAATTTATATTAGGTAAATGTTTGGGTTTCTTGTTTGATCATATGTAGCTATAGTTGTCGGTATAACAAAGTAAGTAAGTATTTATTAAAATAGTCGAATTATTACATTTTAAGAGTTCTGGTTTTAAAGAATTTTACAATGTATATTATTAAAAAAAATTCATGTGCTTAAAAAGGTATTTTAATATTAATAATTCCAATATATAATTCTAATTAAACTATGCAATTTAAATAGGTCGTTTAAAGGGTGAATTTTAATAATTTCACTCTCAAACCGTAATTAAATTCGGTCGTTTAATTGAATTATATTGGATCGATTTATCTAGGCATTAATTCGATTGTTTTAATTATTCCAATTCCATTCCTTTTTCAGATCATATTATCGAAAATGTCTTATTCGGTGGTGGTTTCGTTTGGAGGCCATTGGGAAGGTATTCGGTATATAAATGGTTCCCAAGAGTTGATCAATCTTCCAAGACTCACGTACATGAATTTATTGACCTCCATTCATGGGATCGTGCTTGCCGACTTCATTTATTGGGAATATGTGATTCATGCGCTAACTGAGTGTAATGACATATTAAAGAAAAAGAAAATCAAGTCTGATTTTGATTTAGAAGATGTTTTTTATAAGGATGATTCTATTTTGGTTGTTTTCGTTTCCCTAAAAAGGATTGATCTTGGATTATTTGCGGGGTCGTCCTATCAGGATCAACAAGCTTTAGTGGATGAAGAGCAAGAAAATCAAGGTTCTCAAACTTTTTTTCCGTTCATCTTTGAAACTCCTTCGAGCTATAATTTAATTGGAGTGGTTCGTTCAATTTAATTTAATTTAATCGAACCACTTTGGTAATTGAACCACTTAATTGAGTTAATTTAATCGAACCATTTCTTGATTAATTGAACAAATTTTGTAAAAAAAAAGCATTAATCGAACCATTAATCGAACCATTTCTTGATTAATTGAATCAATTTTTTAAAAAACCATTAATCGACGAACCATTACTCGAACCACTATGCCAAATACATAGTGGTTCATTTAATTGAATGAATAGTGGTTCACTTAATTGAATAGTGGTTCAATTTAATTGAATTACTCGAACCACTCCAATTAAATAAATAGTGGTTCATTTAATTGAATGAATAGTAGTTCAATTTAATTGGAGTGGTTCGAGTAACCAAATTCAATTAAATTTAACTTTTACATGGTTACTCGAACCACTATGTATGTGACATAGTGGTTCGATTAATCCTACAAAATTGGTTTTTTACACTATTAATCGAACCACTATGTATTTGACAAACCACTATGTATTTGACATAGTGATTCGAGTAACAAAACAAAATTGGCTTGATTTATCAATTTAATTACTTTTATAAATTTATATGATTTGTTAGATAAATCAATTGTTAAATAATAGTATAAATAAATAAAATATATCATCACTCGATCATTAATCAATCATTTCTCCATGACCGAGTCAAAATAGTGTATAAAATGTCACTTTATTATTTTTTATGGTAAAAAAAGTGCACATCAAAGTCACAAATGTTAAAAAAATTATTTCCTTAAAAAAATTTGTGTAGTATGGGCTGGGCTATATTAACAAATGTTCATTATGACTTAAAAGAATCAAATGGAAGGAATTGGAAGCTTTTAAAAATTCATATAAGATTTATAAATTTCATAAGAGTATGCGATTTTTTAAAAATAACCCTTGGTTTAATATAAAATTAAGATAAAGTATGATTATGTAACTCATAATATATTATGATAATAATTTCACAAACAACATGCTTAATCTGGGACAACTCGTATACGACGTTAAAAGCTTGATACAGTTCTTTAATTGTTTATAATTGAGTAATTGTTTATCACTTGTATAATTTCAATGATCAAATTTAAAAATATTTTAAAAAATAGTTAAAAATAAGTTGGGATTCCCCAACTTTTCAAAAAAGAACTTATAAAGCACCTTATATCTTATAAACTCATGAAATAAAATCTAATTTTTAAAATTTAACCAAACACTTTTGAGAAGTTTATAAGCTCTTAACATCTTAAAAAGAGCTTATAAGTTTAGTCAAACACCCTCTAAATCATGAAAAAGGTTATAAGCTTTTCTAAAATTTATTTGGAAAATTATTTTATTAGAGCTTATAAAATCTAAATTTAATAAGCTCTTTAAGAAATTCTAAATGTTTTTAAAAGAGCAGATCATCTTAACCGTTTTAATTTCTTGAAAAGTTTATAAGATCTTCTCTTTAATCATTAAGAAGGAAAAAAAAAAGACATCATTATTATTTTATCATATTGATCTAAAAAAATACCCTATAGGCAAAAACTTGTGTAACTCGGGGTACGGATCTAAGATCCGTGCCCCCAGATCCAACCCGGCGTGTGGGCAGCCTTCACGCGCACCCACGCGCCGTCACGCGCACCCATAGCAAATTTGGTGTGCGCCCACGCACACCTGATTCCGTAGTTAATGATCCAGTGATGGGTATTACATGTATACTCTATAGGTATTACACGTATACCCTATAAGTATTACATTTATATTTTTTGAGATTCAATGATAGGTATCATGTGTTTACTCTATAGGTATTACATGTATACTCTATAGGTATTACAAACTTGCTCAATTAAAGTATTGATTTTTTGTTCTATAGGTATTGCATGTATACTCTTAAGGTATTATATGTATACTCTTAAGGTATCATGTGTTCATTCAATAAATGTATGAATTATTTGTTCGAACTTTTATGTAGGTATCACATGTTTACTCTATAGGTATTATATGCATACTTTATGAGCTCGTTTGGTATCCGGGTTTGGCCTTTACAAGGTTTGACAACTAACATAAGCACATGTTTGATATGTATGGGTTGGGCCCGCGTTTAGGCTGTGGCCCGGGTTTGAAATGATGGGTTTATGGTTTGTTGTTGATGGGATACTAAACCCACCCACCTTGGTGAGTTTAGCCCAAATGAACAATATTCCATTTTGCCCTTACTATTCACTGGACTTTTACCAAATTTGTTTGAATTTAATTATTTGGGGGTTACTTTAGTAAATTCAAATGTTATATCCCTATTCTCCCATATACCAAACAACAAATAAAAAACAAACCAACTTTAACAAACCTCCAAACATCCATATATATGTTCACTTAATTCTTTAAGCTACTCCCACAGGTGTACGGTGTAGATCGTAGACACGGCGAGCAAGGTCGATCCCACAGAGACTATTATTAGAATTAATTGATTACCTAAATTCTACCCCTAATTTTATCTATGTGACCGAATTGAGAGAATTTAATCAAATTAACCTATGTCTAGAAACAAATAAATGCAATAGATAATATCAAACAAGAAAATATCAAGAAAATCAAGATTCAAACAAGGATCCTAAGACAACGATTTCATTCTATTTCAATCAAGTTTACTAATCTAGCGAAAATCAACCTCAAATCCAATTATTTTATGTGAGCAATCACGATTGTAGATTAACCTCTCTCGCGAGCAACTTAACCCGTTGATTGATTATTAATGTATGTATCTCTACCTCGCAGTTAATAACCAACTCCTAAAAGCTCCTAAGATCGTATTCTCACCCCAATTATTTACCAATCTCTCGATCCAGGCAATTTAATTGAGTCATGCATTTCCAAATCTATAATCAAATATCATCTCTCGATCTCAATCCAATTAATTAGAGCATGCATAAATTTGACCAGAACTCATACATGGAATAAGCACAAGGAAGCATGAATAAAATATCATGGATTAGAGGAAAGATTAAAACTAAATATTCAACAAGAAATCCATAGAACTACTCTCGTCCCCTAAGATCACGAGACCCCTAGCCAAAAATCATGTTCGTAAAGCAAAATAAATTACAAAACGACATGATCAAAACTAGAAATAAATCAAAGAAACGCTTATTGAATTTGTGATTGTTGGTTGCTCTTCTTGACTCTTGAATCTTCAATTTCTTGCTTTCTTCCTTGCTCTCAAGATGTGGATCAATCTTGATGTGTATAGATCTTTGTGTATCTTCGTATCTCCTTTTTTTGGATGTGTATGGATCTTTTTATATTTATCTATATCTTCCCCCAAGTCCTAATTTGTATCTAAGTTGGTAAAAATCGGACTTGGAGCAAGTTGTATCCAAATATGAGTCCAAACAGGCCTAAAAACCCGCAACTAGACCACCGACCCGGCCAAGTGACCCGGGTGGCCCAGAATCCCGGCTTTCATCCTCGATTTGGCCCTTTTACGCTCAGAATTGGGCTTCAACTTCTTCATGAAAGTTGTAACCCTTCAAGTTAGCTATCCGATACCACTAATTTCAGCCCAATATCAGTTTTGTACACCAAGTTATACCCAATTTACTCAAGCCCTATCAAGACGAAAATCAGGACATTCTTGCACGACTTTCAACTTCTTGTACTATTCTGCTCTCTTTAAGGCAGAATTGATGAAACCTTCCAACATGAAAGTTGTATAACTTCCTATTAGCTTTCTAAAAAGACAAGAAACATTGAATTTGGACTTCTAGAGCTCGAGATATGATTTTTTCCCATAACTGCGCTTTATCGACTCCCTATCTCGACTCCAACTTGGCGTTAAATTCCATTGGACTTTCATTTTGTGCTAAAACCTATCAAATTCCTTTCAAATCAAGCAAAAATGTGAAATCTTAAAAAGATAATGAAATCTAAATAAAATCTCACTATTGCATGCTTTTCAACACAAAATTATATGAAATTAAGCCCCAAAATGCATCACATAACGAAGTTATCAAACACCCCAAACTTAAACTATTGTTCGTCCCCGAACAATGAAAAGAAAAGAACTTATGCATGGGGCGGAATGAATATCATTTTGCTCGTAGGTTTAGGCAAATTATCAAGAACAAGCAAGCATCATATAATTTTGGAAGACATAGGAGATTCATGCAAATTACTTTTGAATCAATGCTTCAAATAATAAGTGAATACTCACAAGGTAAGTGTATCACTCATCTCTCAAGTGTTTAGGGAAATTACACTCAAGTCAAAGCAATGCACGCACCCTACCATAAGCTTGCAAATCGTCTAATCTCTCTACCACTTTTCGTGTGTTTGAATCAAGAATCAATTAGGACTTTTTCTTTGGTTGTAATGTAGGCTCTTTGGTCAAGGTAAGGATTATTTTTGGCTAAGTGGCTAAAAAATTGGACTAAAAAAAAAAAAGGATCGTCACCCATTAAAACCAGTCCACCTTCGATCACTCTCCAATTCTTTTTTTTTTTTCAACTCACCTCTCCCAAAACATGAGTTCCAGAATATCGTATTAGGTACAACTTAAATGAGTTCCAGAAAAGGCACAACTCAATGAGTTCCAGAGATATTGACACAACTCATGGTTAATATATATATATATATATATATATATATTTTTCATATCAAGTATTGGTTTGTTTTTTCCTTGGTATTTTATTTTGAAGCTCACATCACAATTTTTTTCTCCATGGTTGAGATACACATTCCCACTTCATTTTCCATCTTTCTCCCTCTTGGTTGATCACCTTTGTAACCTCTTTTTCCACCCACTTACTAGTCCAAGTAAGGTAAGAACAAAGAGTGAAAAAAATGAATGACTCATTAGGCTTAATCAAGAAAAAGGCTTATAGGCTCAAACGTGGTTAACTAGGGAAAATAAATATGGGATAAGTGTATATTTGGTCGATGAGGCTCAAACAAAAATGGCCTAAAATCATTTTCAGGTTCAACTCACTTATGCAGTTTCAAGAAGATACCAGAGCAAGTTTTAGAGAGAAACACACATGCTTGACATTCACACAACAAATGAATATGACTGTTTTGAATGTATCAGTCAAAGGCTCAAATCTCACAGGTCAAATTCACCATTTAAAGCATCAATTCAATTTCATCAACATACTTTCCTCCATGCAACATCTCCACAAAATCACATTCAGCACAAAAGATTCTTTCAAGAATCACATAGTCATCAAATCAGCAACCAATTTCATCATTCACCAAATGAACTAATCCTAAGAAAATTAAAGAAAACTTTCCTCTCATGAAATTAACCTATAACTCAAAAAGAACAAAAAAAAAAAAAAAACAAGAAAAGGGTAAAACATTCCAAGAAAAGCCGCCCTTCCTCCCCCCAAACTTGTTCTCAGAACAAGTTCCGGAAGAGAAAAAGAAGTTGCTAATCTTGGGCACTTACTACGGCTCACTGTGGAGGTGGAGGTGGTGGATGTCCTAAAGTGCTAAAGTCGATCTGCCACTGTCTCATAGCTTGCATCATTTGCATCATCTCATAATGATTTTGAACTTGACGTTCCTCAATGTTTGTGACCCGATCCTCCAGTGCGTCTAAACGAACTCCGTAATCCCCTCGTGAAGCTCTAGCAGTGGATGACTCAGGTATATCCTCATGCATCAGTTGAGGAAACGTTTCATCATCTGAAGCTACTTCTCTATGCACTTCACGTGGCTGCACCCCCATCGGACTCTGCGCAAGTACAACTTGATGAGCAGTTGAATCCATGAGCCAATTGGACTTATCGTCCAAAGTGTTCACAGTGGTCAGGGATGTGTTGGGCAATAAAAAGACAACCCCATTTCGTTGCAACAAATAGTAGTTGCATTCTACTTTGGCAAACATCTTCATTGCCATCAGAGCTTGCAAATCAATTGATGGATTGGCAACGGAAGCCTTTTCCCAAGATGTGTAGTCAACATGGAAGTAATCAGCAATGGGTGTCAACATGCCTCCAATGCAAATAATCCCCGACGTCTTCTTAGCCACCCATAAAAGTTGTTCCATGAAGTAGGCTCCAATATTCATACGGGTACCCGAGAGCATGCACCATATGACGAACAATTCATCCTTTCTAATGCCTCCAAACTCATGTCGTGTGAACACTGAAGAGGATAGGAGATGAGCGATATAACGAAATACTGGATTTCGTAGCCATGATGCCTTTGATGACTTAAGGTTGAACACCACGATATGACTGTCGGATGATTGAACCAACTCCTTCCACAACTCATTCGGATCGAACTCTCGTGGCTCCCGATAAAGACCACCTAGTGGAAGCTCATAGATGTTATTCAATTGGTTAATGGACAACGTCCTTTGTTCGTTGTCCAATTGAAAGCTCATCGAGATCGGCTCCGAGGGACGGCTAGTTTTGTGGACCTCTAGTGTACTCAAGATTTCAAGTGTGATTCTTTTGTAAGTCGACCATCTTCCTCTTAACAATCTTGTCCACCCAATCCTATCAATCAGTTTCCACACATCAGATTCAATTCCGAGCTCTTCTAGCGCGTGAGTGGAATAATATCTTGTTGCCTCAATCGGTAAGTTCTTTAGCACATCCCATCTCCCTTTATAGGTACCTTCATCAAGTAGTCTCACTCCCATATTTTGAGACAAATTGTTTGGTCGTCTTGATCTATTTCCCCTACTACCTTCAGTAGCACCGGAGCGCGATCATACTCGACTACTTGACATTGTACCTAAAAATTGAATGAGTTAGTAAATGACATCCTTTTATGATTCAAATCATGCTTATCACTCAATTTGATAGAATATAAAGACTAAGCAAAATTTGAAATCATATCATCAAGTTGCATCTTCAAGTAATAATTTACAAGAACCTAGCATAATTATTTACTAAGTGTGTCCTACATATCTAATTTATTCAACCAAGTTTATAAACCATGACAATAGATATGCCCACCAAGTGTTTGATAAAATGCTAAAATGAACCTAGTAAATTAATTGCATTAAACTATCAAAACCATATATGCCTCACTTGCACCATCATCCAATCATGCCAAATTCAACACTCAATAGGCTACTCAAATCACATTCATCAATAATATTGAAATCAAGAGAAACTATAGTATGCACATCAAGTGTTTGATAAAAGACCTAAATGAATCCCTAATTATTTTATGCAATTCTAATCCATACAATTCTTACCCACATGCTTCAATCATCTTTATTGCAATAAGAATCGAGATTGAGAGAAGAAATCATACCAATTTGACGAAATTCTCAAGAGATATGATGATATCACCTAAGTCCAAAAGTTGGATGAATATCCCTCTTTTCTCCTCCAACACTTGATGAATTGAGTAATAGAGGATATGAGTATGTGAGTTGTAACACGAATTCAAGAGTTTATGGTGTAATTTTGGATTAGAAATTAGGGTTCAAGTGTAGGGATGAATTGGGGGGGTCCAAAAAAAAAAATCACAAGAACTCACCTTTATGCGACCCGGGTCGGGTCACGGGCCGCCCAACCGGGTCGCGTGTCTGCTGGAAGAAGGGCCGAAAGGGTGACCCGGGCAGGGTGACGAGTAGCCCGTCCGGGTCGCGTGTCGTCGCTTGCTTATACTCGAGCCAAAGTGGTGACCCGGGCCAGGTGACAAGCAGCCTGGTCGGGTCACGTGTCCCAGCCATTTCTTGTCCAATTCGAATTTATGACCCGGGAAGGGGCTCCATCAGCTCGATCGGGTCACGTGTCGCACCTGTGCTCTTGTCGAGTCGAAGGTTTGGCCTAACCCGGGTCATATGACCCGACCCGGGTCCCTTGCTTGCTTTTTAATTTTTTTTTCTAAACAAACTTAAATGAACAAAAATATTACCTATACTAAAAATGAAACAAAATCGATAAAAATTGGGTTGCCTCCAAACAAGCGCTTAATTTTACGTCTTTAGCTAGACGATTTTTGTAGAGAACTTACGGTACATCGAGTTGAAAACTCGATTCTTTCTCTTGTTGCTTTGAGTGATGGCTATGCTTGAATTTGACCTTTTTCTTCGACATTTCCTGCAAATAATTCAAAGAAGCAACATCATTGTGGGATTTAACATCTTTAGTGTCATATATTAAATCAATAGAGAAGATAGAGGGACTTAGGAAAATTTTCAAAGGGTCATGAGTTGATTTTTCCTTTGAACTCTCTTGAGCTCGTTCCTCCATTATGTCAATTGAATGACACTCTTCTTTATTTTCTCCATGAAGCTTCATGGCCGCATTATAGATGGAAAAAGTGACTTGTTCTTCATTAACCCTCAATTTAAGCTCTCCTTTCTCCACATCTATTAATGCTCGTCTGGTGGCCAAAAATGGTCTCCCCAAAATTAGAGACATGTCAAAATCCTCTTCCATGTCAAGGATCACAAAGTCCACAGGAAAGATGAACTTATCAACTTTAACCAACACATCTTCAACAACCCCCGTTGGAAATCTCAACGATCGATCGGCTAATTGAAGAGTCATTGTTGTTGGTTTGAACGTTCCCAAATTAAGCCTTTGGAAGTTGGACAATGACATCAAATTAATTGATGCTCCAAGATCACACAAGACCTTTTTGAATTGGACCCCTCCGATATCACATGGAATTGAGAAACTTCCCGGATCTTTCAACTTTTGTGGAAGTTTTCGTTGGATTATGGCACTACACTCCTCGGTTAAGTTGACAATCTCATTGTCAACTATCTTCCTCTTTTTCGACATGATATCCTTCAAGAACTTTGCATAATGCGGCATTTGCTCCAAAGCATTGGCAAAAGGGATGTTGATTTGTATTTTCTTGAAAATATCAAGAAACTTCTTGAATTACCCATCCGATTTTTGCTTTTGCGTCCTATGTGGAAATGACAGTGGCACTGCAATTTTCGGTGTCTCTACTGTCTTTCGAACACCTCGATCCTTTTCTTTCTTCTCAATTTTATCTTTCATGCTCTCTTCCGACTCTTTCACTTCTTTTTTCACATTTTCAGCCAGCATGGAAGGTCCTTCATATTGTGTCTCACTTCTCAAATAGATTGCATGACAATGCTCCTTTGGATTCACCTCGGTGTTGCTTGGATATTGACCCTTTTGATGTTGGCTACCCACAATTTCAGCTATTTGCCCGATTTGCCTCTCCACCGACTTGAGACGAGCATCCATTTGCATTTCCAAAGCTTTGAAACGAGCATCTGTGCCTTTGATGAATTCTTTCATTAAATCTTCAAGTGGCTGCTTCTTTGGCTCATCAATCATTCCATTTGTGACGGAAAACCCTGGAGGAGGTTGCAAACAATTATTATTATTTGCATACGAGAAGTTCTCGTGATTCCTCCCACCGTGTTTGTACTGATACATGCCTCTATTCCGGATATTATTGTTGTAATTTTGCCCGCCCAAATAATTGATGTCCTCAACTTCTTCTTGCGATGCAACTTCACAACCTTGATTTCCTACTTGTGCTCCCGTTTGATTTCTAGACTCGGTCATCATGGATACTAGAGCTGCCACTTGTTTAGTCAAGGCTGAGATTTGATCAGTACTCTGCACTTCAGCTACCTTTTTATATGTATTCCTTTCAGACGGCCATTAGTAGCTGTTGGTTGCCATTTCTTCAAGAATGTACATAGCATCTTCCGGACATTTTGCCAATAATGCTCCACCTGCTGCAGCATCAATCATTGCACGAGTGGGCCCAAACAGTCCATTGTAGAAGAAGCAAACTTGTTGGTCCTCAGAGAAACCGTGTTGTGGGCAGCTTCTGAGCATGTCTCTAAATCGTTCCCAAGCTTCTCCCAAGGCCTTCCCATCAAGTTGTCTGAATTGTGTAATCTCACTTTTCAATCTCAACGTTTTACTTGGGGGAAAGTACTTGAAAAGAAATCTGTTGCTCAATTCTTCCCATGTAGTGATTGATCCGGGTGGAATGGAATTGAACCACAGCTTCGCTTTATCTCGTAGTGAGAATGAGAATAAGCGAAGTTTGATTGCATCATCAGAAACCCCATTCAATTTGATTGTGTCACAAACTTTCAAAAATTGCGCTATATGCGCGTTTGGGTCTTCCAAGTGACTCCCACCAAACTGATTTTGTTGAACCATGATAATCAACGCCGGCTTCAACTCGAAATTGTTTGCATTGATAGGGGGTCTGACAACCCCTCGTCCATTTTGTCTTGGTTGGAAATAATCTCGAATGGCCCTTTGGTTAGGAACTCCTTGTGGAATATCGTCTTCCATTTGACTAAACAACTGCCTTCGTGTTCTATTATGTCTGCAAGTAGCTTCAATCTCTAGATCAACTGCAATCAACGCTGCTTTTTTAGAGCGCGTGTTCATGCACTATTTGAAAATATCCACAAGCAAGTATCAACCACTCGCAATAAAATAATGACAAATTAAAATAAAAATTAAAAAAAATCCTACATTAAAATCAAAAGACAAATCTAGATATCAACTATCATAACGTCTAGTCCCCGGCAACGGCGCCAAAAACTTGTTCACCTAATTCTTTAAGCTACTCCCGCAAGTGTACGGTGTAGATCGTAGACACGGCAAACAAGGTCGATCCCATAGAGACTATTATTAGAATTAATTGATTACCTAAATTCTACCCCTAATTTTATCTATGTGACCGAATTGAGAGAATTTAATCAAATTAACCTATGTCTAGAAACAAATAAATGCAATAGATAATATCAAACAAGAAAATATCAAGAAAATCAAGATTCAAACAAGGATCCTAAGACAACGATTTCATTCTACTTCAATCAAGTTTACTAATCTAGCGAAAATCAACCTCAAATCCAATTATTTTATGTGAGCAATCACGATTGTAGATTAACCTCTCTCTCGAGCAACTTAACCCGTTGATTGATTATTAATGTATGTATCTCTACCTCGCAGTTAATAACCAACTCCTAAAAGCTCCTAAGATCGTATTCTCACCCCAATTATTTACCAATCTCTCGATCCAGGCAATTTAATTGAGTCATGCATTTCCAAATCTATAATCAAATATCATCTCTCGATCTCAATCCAATTAATTAGAGCATGCATAAATTTGACCAGAACTCATACATGGAATAAGCACAAGGAAGCATGAATAAAATATCATGGATTAGAGGAAAGATTAAAACTAAATATTCAACAAGAAATCCATAGAACTACTCTCGTCCCCTAAGATCACGAGACCCCTAGTCAAAAATCATGTTCGTAAAGCAAAATAAATTACAAAACGACATGATCAAAACTAGAAATAAATCAAAGAAACGCTTATTGAATTTGTGATTGTTGGTTGCTCTTCTTGACTCTTGAATCTTCAATTTCTTGCTTTCTTCCTTGCTCTCAAGATGTGGATCAATCCTGATGTGTATAGATCTTTGTGTATCTTCGTATCTCCTTTTTTTGGATGTGTATGGATCTTTTTATATTTATCTATATCTTCCCCCAAGTCCTAATTTGTATCTAAGTTGGTAAAAATCGGACTTGGAGCAAGTTGTATCCAAATATGAGTCCAAACAGGCCTAAAAACCCGCAACTAGACCACCGACCCGGCCAAGTGACCCGGGTGGCCCAGAATCCCGGCTTTCATCCTCGATTTGGCCCTTTTACGCTCAGAATTGGGCTTCAACTTCTTCATGAAAGTTGTAACCCTTCAAGTTAGCTATCCGATACCACTAATTTCAGCCCAATATCAGTTTTGTACACCAAGTTATACCCAATTTACTCAAGCCCTATCAAGACGAAAATCAGGACATTCTTGCACGACTTTCAACTTCTTGTACTATTCTGCTCTCTTTAAGGCAGAATTGATGAAACCTTCCAACATGAAAGTTGTATAACTTCCTATTAGCTTTCTAAAAAGACAAGAAACATTGAATTTGGACTTCTAGAGCTCGAGATATGATTTTTTCCCATAACTGCGCTTTATCGACTCCCTATCTCGACTCCAACTTGGCGTTAAATTCCATTGGACTTTCATTTTGTGCTAAAAACCTACCAAATTCCTTTCAAATCAAGCAAAAATGTGAAATCTTAAAAAGATAATGAAATCTAAATAAAATCTCACTATTGCATGCTTTTCAACACAAAAAGATATGAAATTAAGCCCAAAATTCATCACATAACGAAGTTATCACCATACCAAACAACAAATATTTAATCAAACCTACTACAAAACATCCATACCAAACAATCTGTTTACAATCATGAACAATGTAATCCCTCCTTTTTTATCAGTCCCTGACAATCCCGAGCCACCTACCAAACGGGCCCTATAGGTATTACAAACTAACTCAATTAAGTTATGAATTATTTGTTCGAACTTTTGTTCTATAGGTATCACATGTGTGCTATATAGGTATTACATATTTATTCTATAGGTATTACATTACTGTATGGTGAGTTTAATATTTCTAAACAACAAAACCGCGATTTATATCATATTCTTTCTCATTTTTTTCTACAAAATTTACAGAATTACAGAATTCATATCATATGAAATTGGATCTGTACATTTCCATGGAGTTTTAAAATATAATCCTCCTAATAACACCATGTCTAGGCTTCATTAATCTCTCCAAATACATCCTCAAAATCATTACATCAACAAAAAAAAAAAAAAAATGTTCAACTCATTTAGCCCCAACAAAACCTCATTCTCTTTCATATCTCTTCTCTCCCTCAACATGAACTCACGTGGTGGCAGAGCAGATTTCTAGTCATGCTCATCGCCGGTGATGGAAGACATTGAAGACCCACCACTGATTTTGAAGCTCCAAGATTTCGAAACCTCAAATCTTTGGACTTTGATTTCTATCTCAAGATCAAGTAGAAAACGGGCTTCAAACGTCATAGATAAGAGAATAAGAGAAGAAGCTTAAGCTCAGAAGAAGAAGAAAGAAGAAAATAAGAGAGAAGAAGAGAAGCAGAACCTCTGTGAAAGAAGGAGAAAGAAAAAAGGGGGAAATTAGGGCACACAATGGAGAAGGAGAGGAAAAATAAAAAGTAATAATATATATATATATATATATATATATATATATTGGTGATGGATGGACCCGGATCAGGTTGGGGGTACGAATCTAGGATCCGTGCCCCGGGATACGCAAATCCTTCTTTACCCTATAAATTCTTATGATTTATAATATAGTATGCCAACTAGTAAATTATAATGCTTGATAAAATATTTTGTAAATAAATATGTGAATGGTATACCCATTTCTTAATTAACTAACTGCTCCTCAAGCATTATGAAACAGTAGTAACTCTTCTTAGGAAGAAAAGATAAGATAAATATTAGATTCATTTTCAATATTTTCGAGATTGTTTCCAAAAAATAGATTAAAAATAACTTCAATTAGTTTCAATAGACCTCTAATGGTATCATACTCTTCGATTAAACGATAATATAATATCAAATACATTGATAATTTTTAAGATTTATGATCATATTAATCCAACCACTTCAATATCCTATTATTCTTCAAAATGATCTAGAAACTTAACAGATCCTAAACATCTTATTTAATGAAAATAAAACAATTTATCTATTAAAGAAAAACAATCCATAATTGTTGGAGAGTTGTGGGTAATCAGTAATGTGCATGGACCGGACATAATTTTGGCGCATTTGAATTAAAATTTGAATTGTATGTCCATCGAATTTTAAAAAAAAAAATCAAGTAATTTATTATATTATAGGTAATAAAAAAAATTAAGATTTTTCTTTAAATGTATAAAATATTACACGAGTGACTTTATCCCTTTATAAATAAAAATCAAAATATAACATGAAATCACAAAAACTTATAGAAAACGGTCACATGGAAGAATTTATGTGAGACAAAGACTCAGAACTTAAAGCCCATTTTGATAAATCAATTTTTATACGTTATGAGTTGTGGATTGAGCAGTGAGTTGTGGATTGAGCAGTATCACAGTACGAACTTGGATGGGTGTTAATAAATGATATATGAAGCAAAAAGCAGTCTACAAAAACAGCTTGTATATTAAGTATACATCCAACAAAATATCAATCATCTTCAACAATGGTGTTCCCACTCTTAATTTACACGGTTTCATGAATCTAAACAATCAATTTTCTTCTGTTAAAATTCGAAGAACAAAGAGTTAGGAACCTATACAACACAGAAAGGATCAACTTTCTCAACATTTTTATAGCTTAATTTCTACTTCAAAACAAATTCTTCACTCATAAATGCTGAACTCAATGTATGGTTAGAACACCAGTCACCTTCCTCTTTTTCACTATAGCTCCATTTTCGACATCCCTAGAATACACGATCATTATACGCATCTAATAAACAAGAACACATAGTAACCATACTCTTTCAAGAAACACGATCATTGCAATTACCATTTGGCCCAATGCTAGCTGAGGGATCAGGATCGAATCCCATTTGCAGAATACCTTGAAGCTCATTGTTGTTCCATAAATGCTGCAATTTCAGTGAACACTATGGATTTATTGTCTGTTTTATGAAGATTCAAAGTCATATTAAAAGAAGTGACTTATGTTTGTTACCTGTGGTAATGAATGAAACGGAGTAGTCGTGCCAGGGGGGCCGTTGAAGGCTCCCTGGGGATATCCAGGGAATGGATGGGACGAGCTCAATCCTGGAGCGATCCCAAGCTGTGTAGCATTGCCTCCTCGTAAGTGGAGAATCTAACAGATACGTACAACAAACTGTCAATTGGGGTACTGAGATTGGAAGTTCAAAAATGTGTAGAGCAAGTGAGAGTTTCTTACGTCTTTGGATAAAATCCTGTCTATGTCCACGTTCACTTCTGGATTTACCGTTGCAAGCTTCATCGACAAAAACTGCAACCAGAATGAGAACGAATCAATGTAGCAAATTCTGGAGAAGGGCCAAGTTAGATTTTCTAAAATCGATGTTTTCATTCATAGAAACCGGCTAACAAAAGATGTTGGAAATCAATCAAATGAGGTGGACATTCCATACTGCTTTTACTTGTACATAGATTAAATGGAAATCTTGTGAATTCTGCTAAGAAGTCTGATTCCGATTATAAGCCTATTCATTCACAGATGACAATGAAGAGAAACAAGAGGAACCATCTTTTCATGTTACATTAATTACATGGATTATTGGGTGGGGGAATTGATTAAGTGACAAAGAAACTAAATTCCCATTTTAAATCTGTTATTTAGGATCATAGAAGAACTACTTTTCAGCCAAACAACCATATTTAAAACAATTGATCCAACATAAGTTATTCAAAATTCTATCAAGAAAATTTGAAAAAAAAGAAAGAAAGAAAGAAAGACAATGGAAGACACATTTATAAGATGACTTATCACAATACATACCTCAACCTGTTGTTGGAGAGATTGCACATAGTTGATGATCTCATCAAGCATCATTGCTTTCCCAGTAATCTTGAAAATCAAAAATTTCTTGGAATTTAAATGAATTCAAATACAAAATAGGAAGTTAAAGTGAAAGCACTAGTAACCTTATTGCATCCAGGAACCAGTTCTTGAAGCAATCTCATCCTCTCACTAATCCTCTCTCTTCTCACCTGCATTTAAAAGAGGTTAAATTCATAAGCATGATCGAAGCATCTGCACACGAAACTCGATTTAAAATCAAGAAATTACCCTTTCTGCAAGGCTATGACTATTTGTTGCCTGGCCCCTTTTGGCTCTCACATGAATGTAATCATCTTTGGAAAGCTCAGCACCATTGGAACTATCCTTTGCCTGTTTGGATGCCTGCTTGTTTCGACCCATATTTTTTTCGGGTTTCTGTTTCTTTTCATCATCTTCTTTAGGGAATTCAGATGTGTCCCCAGATACATCCTTCTGCTGTTCTTCTTCAGCATTCTAATAGACCAAATTGAAGCCAAAACACATCACAGAATGAGAGAGATACAAAACACACACACATTATAGCGCAAGAAAATTACCTTAGGTGAAGCTCCTTGTGGAACTTCCCTCTTCCTCTTCCCATAAGGTGAAGTTCTTATAATCCCATCTCCTGAATTTTGACAATGATCCTGAGAATCTGTTAATCCCCTTTGGATTCTAAGCCCTTTCTTTTGAGCAAGATTTGAGTGGTATCCTGATTCAGTATTGTGGCCTAATGAAGAGACCATTTCTGAGAAGTTTCCACTTCCAAAACCAGCAAGTCTTGGCATCATATCAACTAGAGCTGAAGAATCAGATGGAAACTGAACCATATGGGAAGAGCTCCCCATTGTTTGATTTTCTAAGATAGATGAACAGTGTGGATTAGCAAACTCATTCTGAGAAACCATGGCAGAATTTCCAAAATTTCCATTTTGACCTAGTGAAACCATTGGATCCCAATTACAGCCATAGAACATGGAATCCGAGCACATTGTCACCCCTGAGACTTTGTCAGAAGGGCAGTTCATACCTCTTTGATGGAAGGCTCTATCTCCACTATCTTCAGAGCCCATTATCAAGGAAAAGGCCAAAAGCCCAGAATTTGGAACACCTCAATTTGAAGAGTTTTCACAGTGGAAACAAGAAAAAGAAAAAAGAAAATTAACTAGAGGTGAAATAGGGTTTTGACCAATATTGGGGGTAATCAATCTCTTGTAGGACTCAACAAGGAACAAATGAACTTTGCAGCTTTATAGCAGAGGCAGGAAAGTTAAAGAAAGCAAAAGTAAAGAAAGATAATTCATTGCATTGCAGCATCTCAACTACAGGGACAAAGGAAAAGGTGAACAATCCAATGAAGCAGAGCAGAATATGAGCATTTCACCAGCTAACTCACTCCTCTTTTAAGATCAAATCTACTCTAATGTGGAAACAAAAGAGATTCCTTCAACACAAGAAAGTATGAATCTTTCAGAGGTTAAAGACAATGGAGAAGTGAAGGGGATTGGGTAAGTAACAGCTCACAGACTACTGTAAGAAAAGCAGATTCCCTTTTTCCTCTTTTTCTTGATATGAATGAATATCACACATCACATCCTAAACAATGGAAGTGGTGATTAAGTCTATATTAAAAGGGAATAATTAGAAATATTAGGTCCTAATAATGGGGAGAGAAAGAATTCCCATCTTGAAGATTTGACCCAGAACTGAAAAACCCCACAAGAATCTCAGAAAGGCAAAATAGGAAGGACCCTTTTTGTGATATTCTCAAATGTGGAGCTAAAATAGAGCAGAAAGCACCAAATTCTACTTTGTAAATTAAGCAAACAGATTGTGGGCAGAGTTCCAGAGAGAGTACATTCATTTATACTGGGCTTATCATTGCTGTCAACAGCATTGTATGCTTGCTTAAGTTGTACAAGAAAAAAGGCCAAATTCACCTACTGGGTACTTGCACAAACAGCAAAGGAATCATCAAGTTTTCCACTTTATTTACCATCAAACACAAACACCCATATTGCAAGTTCAATTTTATCAAGATTTTTCCTTTCTTTTCCATCTAATCAATTAACTAAAGGGACAAACTATACACACCCCACCCAATACTAAACACACCCCAATTAAATAACATAAAATTAAAATATTTACACAATTACCAATTTACCCTTACTAACCCTATTACAGAGTGTTCGGCGGGTGGCCGAACATCTTGAAGAGTGTTCGGCAATACGCCGAACATATTATAGAGTGTTCGGCGGGTGGCCGAACACTATGAAGTCTGTTCGGCGTATTGCCGAACACACTTAGCAGTGTTCGGCCAACCAGGGCCGAACATACTCAGAAATTCGAAGTTACGGGATTCAATATTTCAAGTCCAAATTCAACTCAAATTTCATCAAATTGAACACATAAAGTATCTAAACCCTAAACCCATAACCCAAATATGATTTCTACACAAATTTCATATAATTTGACCCACATTAAACATAGTATATGATAAATTTATTAAAAAAAATTCAACTACACATGCTTGGTGAATTTTGTTCTTCATTGGGATCCATGGTAAGTTGTAAACTTGGATTGATCAAACTCCTTCACCCCGTTCGACTACACGGCGTACGCACTATCAAATGTTCGGTAGTCTTTGATCAAATTTGGATCTTCCTCTTCAAATTGGAAAACCCGTTTGTTTGGATCTTGAGAGATGGGGTGTGTGTTGGATTTGGGTGGGTGGGGTGTATTAAGTATTTTATGTTTTTGTTTTTATTTTATTTCATAAAGGGTATAATTGTAAAGTTGTGGGGTGTGTTTAGAAATTATAGAAATGTTTTGATTTAATTATGAGTGTGTTTAGTAATTGGGGTGTGTTTAATATTAAGTGGGGTGTGTATAGTTTGTCCCTTAACTAAAAACCAAGAAATTGGGCACACATTTACCTGCCCAAGTCAAGAAATAGATGATAAATAAAAGACAAGACTAACTACTGCCAACTGCTCTTGCAGGTCATAAATTATTACAGAACCTAATCTTTTCCCTCTTTGCCCCACACTTTGGTCCTTGTAATTTTATTTAATACAAATAATCCAACTTTACTTTTCTTTAAAAAAATTCTCATCATGGTTTGGTTTGGAGATGTTCTTCTCTTGTACCTCAAGCTTGCTTGCTTCACATCTTTATTTATTAATTTATTGAATTACCCCTTTTTTTACTGACACATTTGCCAACTATTCTCACAGACTTATCTTTGCTGTTACACACTCTTTTTTTTTTTTCTGAATGCCAACTAACCTAAACAATTCTTTTGAGAAAAACCCTTCATTATCATTATTATGTGCTTCACCTCCATCATTCTCCACCATTCTTCACTCTTCTTATTCACACCCCCCACCTAATTATACTTACCCTTTTCTTTTCTTTTTATTTTCATCCATGCCTACTACTGCACTATAGCCTTTTTTTTTTTTTTAATTATACCTCACTTTAACTATTTTATTTGTATAATACATAACATATATGAGCATATTTGTTTTCCTATGTAATCAGATATGTTTGGGTTGGGATATAGATGAATGTTATATCTGCTGTGTGATACGATCAGGTTGCGGGGTACCATTATAGTTAAAATAGTGCATAACACTTAAAACTATATAAAATGGATATATAGTTGTATTGGTGTGTGGGGTAATGAATATAATAGTTATATAGGATGACAAAAAGGTTAAAATAGTATTTTTCTTAGCTTAAAAAATGTGAACAAAATGATTGTTTTTTACTAAATTTTTTTACTGAAATGATTAAAGTAGTTTTGCATTAATTAGTGGGAAAATGTGCCAAGTATATTATAGTGTATTCAAAAATATGAATTAAATTGTAGCATAAATAAGAAAAGAAATAGAAGAAAATAGGGATTTATGAAATGATGGGGAAAGATAGTAGATTTGTGTGTTTTAAGGTCGTACCCAGCTGTACAGTATAGATACAGAATATAGATAGGTTTACTACTATCTTATTTTATACTAATATTCATAATAATTAAATCAAGTGTCAGAGCAGTCTTTTTCTTTTACTTTAGGCCTTTGGTCATCACAACAACACAAGGAATATTAGTGGAATCTCATTCACACAATTTTACTTATTTCTCCTCCTACACATTTCCAGCTGTCTCTCTCTCTCTCTTATTTATATATACATATATATATGTGTTTATAAATAATGATAAGATTTAATGAACTTAAGTCATATCCCAAAAGTGGGAAATAAAAGAAAAATAGGAGGTATATATATATATAATGTGGTCAAACAAAAGCCATGATCCTTGAGTCAAATTCTTGAAAGGCTGTAATCTTGCTGGAAATTGAAGTCATTCCCAAATAGATGCTTCATTTTGTCTCAAATCTATCTTAGATGTCTTCTTTCCCAATCATTCTTTATTTTCTATTTTGTGTATCCATATTTATTTACTAAGACCATCTTTAATGCACAAATATTTAGTGTTAATTTTACATTGTCAAATTGTGAATAGCGTCGATGATCTCCAACAATGTTGATGAAGATCAATAAGGAATAAATATATTTTATAGATTTAGATTGATTTTATTGTTATTGCTATTTTTATGTGATTTTATTTATCTTTTAGGATTTCATAATATTAGTATAAATATGTGTTATGTTTATTATTTGAAGGAGTTGAATATTGAATTAAAAATTGGGTTATCTCTCCACGTATCTTTCGATATTCTTAGAATAAATTATGGTATTTTTAGAATCAATTGATTTACTATCGTGATTCTGTTGCATTAGTTGGTATCCAGAGTCATAACGATTCTGTGGAGTTCATCAACATGACACAAACTTACAATATGGATGAGGAATTTGATTTCCTTTGGTCTCAATTGGCTACCACCGTCGATGGGATCTTCGACAGCTACCGCCAACGAAACGAACTCGAACTGGAATCGCTCGCAACTTTGTCTCCACTATCTCCAGTTTTGGCAGCCAGACTTACGATATGGATGAGGAGTTTGATTTTCTTTGGTCTCAATTGGCTATCACCGTCGATGGGATATTCGACAGCTACCGCCAACGAGACGAACTCGAACTGGAATCGCCCGCAACTTTGTCGCCACCATCTCCAGTTTTGGCAGCCCTTGTTGCTGCTGCAATAGCATCGCCATCATATCCGGATTTGACGCCAATAGCATCGCCATCATATCCGGATTTGACGCCAATAGCATCGACATCATATCCGGATCTGACGCCAATAGCAACGCCATCATATCCCGATCCGACCGCCAATAGCATCGCCATCATATCCAGATCTGACGCCAATAGCAACGCCATCATATCCCTATCCGACCGCCCCTATCACCGCTCAATTAATTCCACCGCCCACCGCCGCCAAACGACAGCACATCTTCTCATCAGACCTACGCCGCCACCATCAATCAAACATACTATTATTTTTTCATCACGAATGATAGTTATTTCGATTCTTTTCCGAAGCCCCCACTTGCTTATCGTCTCAAGACCTTAGGCCACGTACGCACTGCAAATATTTTTGAGGTGAAATTTTTAGAGGCATCAATTGATTTTGTTATCCTGGGAGGAGATGAGCGAGTAGTGGAGTTTATTATACTGAAGGAGATACAATTCATGCAGATTCGAGGACGAATATTTTTGAAGAGGAGGAGAATGATGGAGATCAATAAGGAATAAATATATTTTATAAATTTAGAAGAGGAGGAGAATGATGGAGATCAATAAGGAATAAATATATTTTATAAATTTAGATTAATTTTATTGTTATTGCTATTTTTATATAATTTTATTTTATCTTTTAGGATTTCATAATATTAGTATAAATAGGTGTTATGTTTATTATTTGAGGGAGTTGAATATTGATTTAAAAATTGGGTTATCCCTTCACGTATCTTCCGGTATTCTTAGAATCAACGGATTTACGTTCTCCTATCGTGCTTCTGCTACATCAAATGTACACCATCTTGGGCACTAAATGAGAATATGTCAAAATGTTCCTTTTATTAAATATATAATGAGATAAAAATATAAAAAAAGGAAAGGAAAAAGGAAATGTAAAGAAAAAAATATGACGCACATGTTTGACCTGTGTAAACTTGACACAAAAGAGCAGTTGAGAAATGTTGGCGCAAGGATTTCCAACACTGTTTGAAATGTTGTTGGTGGCGCAAGGATTTCCAGTAGTGTACTGTTTGAAATGAAAATCCAGCAATGTTGGCGCAAGGATTTCTAGCACTGTTTGAAATGTTGTTGGTGGAGCAAGGATTTCCAGCATTGTTTGAAATGTTGTTGGCGCAAGGATTTGCAGCACTGTTTAAATTAAAAATTCACAAGATTCACTGTATAGCACTATTTGAAATTGAAAATTTCCAGCACTGTTTGAATTGAAAATTCACAAGATTTCAATTTCCAGCACTGTTTGAATTAAAAATTCATAAGATTCACTGTATAGCACTGTTTGAATTGAAAATTCACAAAATTCACTGTATTAATTGAAAATCCACAAGATCCACAGTATTAGATTCACTGTATTAATTGACATAGAGTCGCGGTTGGAGTTGGTATAACCAAATCTACCTTCAATCTATACATGTTATATATTAACTTCTATGATTGTGATGTGAGTTTGTAAGAAATGATGTCAAAACTAAATTCTACCTCATTTAATCATTTCAATTATGACATCATCTCATATTATCTATTTTTTGAATTAAATAAGTTATAAAATTGTGGTGAATTATTTCTAATCAAATTATTCAAATATAAAAATAATACACACACATAAGTATATATATTCGTTGGCCAAACTGCCACATTAATCAAACAACCCACTCATTTTTAAGTTTTTTTTCTCCAACCCCATTCTTCTTCTATTTTTCTTTATTATATATCCCAATTCGATTACAAAATCTACATCCCATTGAAGAAATACTCCCTCCATTATTATTAACTATCTTTTTAGACTCAAAATGTTATTTTATATTAATTATCGCTTTGACTAACCTGATACTATTTTTCCAACTTTACCTCAAATCTCAATTTTTAAAAGATATCATAATGATGTGGACAATTAGTCGTTACGTTATTTGGAGGCACATGATCGTGTCTTCAAGCCGAAGAAATGAGTTATTTATTTCTTTTATTATGAGTTATTTATTTCTTTATTTCTTATTCGTTTATTTAAGTCCATAGTCGTTTATTTTATATTGGACCCTTGCACGGGCCTTGAGACTATTTAATTGTGTTTTCAGAACTGAATTAGGGTGTTCAACTTTGATTATTGAATGATATTTTGAGAGACGCCTAGTATACGTAGTATTAAGGCTTATCTCCCTTTAGTGTTGAAGCTTCCGCTACGTCAGTTGGTATCACGAGATCGGGTACGATGTCGCCACGCCGCCAGCCCCAAATCGATGTCGCCGCTCAGGCCGACGTTCGGTGCGATGCCGACGTGGCTGAACTGAGCAGCCAGATTGCTACACTTGCGGCAGGGCTTGAGGACCTCTGCGTCACTGTTGCTAATTTCATACCGGCTGCGCAACACGGGCCACCTCCGATTCCAGATCGTAACCTGGGCACACGCAGACGGCCTGAGAAGCGTCGTGCTCGTTCTCCAGCCACCAATGTGGATTCGGACGCGGACAAGACAATATCCGTTGACAATCCCTTCGCCCCTTTGGGGCGTGCGCCACGCAACCGAGGTAGAAGATAATCATCGATGGGAAAGCGGGTTCAAACTGGAAATTCCTGAGTTCACGGGGAGTCTCGACCCGTGTGAATTTCTCGATTGGATCAACTCGGTGGAAGACCTCCTTGATTTCAAAGCTGTGCCGGATGATCGGAGAGTGGCGTTGGTGGCCACACATTTTCGGAACCGAGCTTCTTCCTGGTGGCAGCAACTGAAAGTCACACGACTTCGCCATGGTAAGCCACGTATCGTATCATGGGGTAAATTTCAGAAACATCTCGAGAGGGTGTTTCTCCCTCACAATTTCGAAAGCACTTTGTTTCAGCGGTTTCATTCTTTGCGGCAAGGGGTGCGATCAGTAGATGCTTACACTAATGAGTTCTACAAATACTTGTCTCGTATTGATATTCGAGATTCTCCTTCACAACTGGTTTCACGTTACTTGGGGGGCCTTTAGTGAAATTTGCAGTAAACCCTCACTTTGCTCGGCCCTCTTTCTGTTACCGAAGCGCATCAGCGCGCATTGCTGTTGGAACAGCAGCATTCCAGGTGCCCCTCGTTGCAGCCCACCCCAACAAATCGCTGCAGTCCAGCGCCGCCTACACAGGCCACATGTTCGCGCCCCATTGTTCCTCCACCCGCCGCAGCAGCGCCTGAAGGGGGCTCTTCTTTCTCCTCGATCCGGTGTTTTGCGTGTGGAGAGGCCGGCCATAGTCGTGCCGCCTGTCCTCGAGCCCGTCAGCGGTCCTTGCTCATGAATGATTGGGAAACGAAGGATTATGATGGACCTCCTTGTTTTGATGAAGTGGGGGATGATTCGGCAGAGTTCCTAGAAATTTATGTTGTGGGTGATATTGGTCCTTTGCTTGTTGTGCGCCGGGCATGTTTAGCACCGAGAACTTCTCTTGATTCCGAGGCACACCGGCATCATATTTTTGAGTCTACATGCACGATTGGAGGTAAAATTTGTCGTTTTATTATTGATTCGGGTTCGTGTGAAAATGTGATGTCTGCTGATGCTGTTAGTAAATTGAATTTATCTACTGAACCCCACCATTTTCCTTATACTTTGGCTTGGATTCAACGTGGTAATTCGGTGACTGTTGATCGTAAAGTCAGTGTTACTTTTTCTGTTGGGCCTAAGTATAAGGATACTATTTGGTGTGATGTGGTCCCTATGGATGCTTGCCATTTGCTTTTGGGTCGTCCCTGGCAGTTTGATAGGTCTGTCATGCATGATGGGTGTCAGAATACTTACAATTTTGTGTTTGATGGGTCTAAGATTGTGCTGCATTCTCTTGTGCCTAAGTCGCCTCCTCCGTCTGATTCTGTATTATTGCTCTCCCAGTCTGACTTTTTGTCTGAGTTGGAGTCTGTCCCTTTTGTGCTTCTCTTGTTGGGTGTGGCGCGTGTTGATCAGGAATCTGTCACTCACCCTGCTATACTTGAGCTTCTTGATACTTTTGCTGATATTTTTCCTTCTGAGTTACCACCGGGGTTGCCGCTCCTCCGTGATATTCAGCATCACATTGACTTGGTTCCGGGGGCATCTCTCCCTAACCACCCTCATTTCCGCATGAGTCCGGTTGAGCATGAGAAGTTACGTTGTCAGGTTGAGGAGTTGATACAGAGAGGGTCTGTCAGACAGAGTATGAGTCCTTGTGATGTTCCTGCTCTTCTTATTCCCAAGAAGTATGTTTCTTAGAGGATGTGTGTTGATAGTAGAGCTATCAACAAGATTACTGTTTGATACAGATTTTCGATTCCTAGATTGGATGATTTACTGGACCAGTTGAGTGGTGTTGTGGTCTTCAGTAAGCTTGATCTGCGTAGTGGGCATCATTAGATTCGCATACGGCCTGGTGATGAGTGGAAGACTGCCTTCAAGACCTGTGAAGGCCTGTTTAAGTGGTTGGTGATGCCTTTTGACCTCTTCAATGCCCCGAGTACTTTTATGCGCATTATGAATCAGTCTCTACGAGCTTTGATTGGTTCCTGTGTGGTTGTCTACTTTGATGACATCCTTGTTTACAGCCGTTCTTTTGATGAGCATATAGGCCACCTGCGTGCCGTTCTCACCATTCTCCGAGAGGAGAAATTCTATGCTTCTCCACAGAAGTGTATATTTGGGATGGATTCTATACTTTTTCTGGGATCTGTGATTTCCGCAGATGGGATTCGTGTGGATGATATGAAGATTGTCGCTATTCGGGATTGGCCGTCTCCTACTACTGTTACGGAGGCTCATAGTTTCCATGGCCTTGCTTCCTTCTATCGTCGTTTCATTGCTCATTTTAGTGCTATCATGGCCCCTGTGACGGATTGCATTGGCTCTACGCCTTTTGTGTGGTCTCCTGCAGCAGAGAGTGCTTTCACGCTGATTAAGAAACTACTTGTTTCTGCCCCAGTGTTGCTTTTACCTAATTTTGAGCAGCCCTTTGAGCTTTCTTGTGATACATCGAAGGCCGGTATCGGTGCGGTTTTGAGTCAGGGGGTCATCCAGTGGCCTTCTTCAATGAGAAGTTATCGGGACCCCGCGGTCGCTACAGTACTTATGATGTTGAGTTTTACGCGATAGTTCGAGCAGTTCGTCATTAGAGGCATTACCTCTTTCACTGTGAGTTTGTTCTCTTTTCTGATCATGAGGCCCTGTGTCACTTGGCCACACAGGACAACCTTTTCGCTAGACATGCTTCTTGGGTCACCTTTCTGCAGCAGTTCACATTTGTTTTGAAGCACAGATCGGGTTCGTCAAATCGAGTGGCAGATGCTTTGAGTCGTCGGGCTTTGTTGATTTCTGATCTCCATGTTTCAGTTCCCGGGCTAGAGTTGTTGGGTGAGTCCTATGCAGATGATTGCTTCTTTGGCCTTATCTTGGCTAGTATTCAGGCTGGTGACCCTTCGGATTTCGTGTTGCTTAATGGTTTCCTTTGCAAAGGCACTCGTCTTTGTATTCCAGACACGAGTCTCCACCTTCAGCTTATCTCGGAGCTCCACGGTGCAGGTCATGTGGGTCGGGATAGATCTATTGAGCTGGTACAGCGTTCTTACTTTTGGTCGACCATTCGCCGTGATGTCACCAGATATGTGTCTCATTGCCGTGTTTGTCAGGTGTCGAAGGGAACTTCGACTAATGCTGGCCTTTATCGTCCTTTACCTGTTCTAGACGCTCCTTGGGTGGCCATTAGCATTGATTTTGTGTTGGGTTTGCCTCGTACTCAACGAGGTAATGATTCTATCTTTGTCATGGTGGATCGTTTTTCTAAAATGGTTCATTTTATTCCATGCAAGAAGACTGCAGATGCTGTGAATGTGGCCAAGTTGTTTTTTAGAGAGGTGTATCACCTACATGGATTGCCTTCTTCCATAGTCTCTGATCGGGACACCCGTTTCTTGAGCTTCTTTTGGAAGAGTCTGTGGCGTATGGTGAACACTCGTTTGGATTTCAGTAGTGCTTATCATCCACAGACTGATGGCCAGACGGAGGTGGTGAATCGGTCTTTGGGGAATTTACTGCGTTGTTTGGTTGGTGAGCACTTAAGGTCATGGGATTTTCAGCTTAGTCAGGCGGAATTTGCTCATAATTCTGCCATGAATTGTAGTACCAGACTTGCTCCTTTCCAGATTGTTTATGCTACGGTTCCTCATGGGCCTTTGGATTTGATGGCTCTTCCTTCTCCTGTTTGAGCTGATGTACATACTGTGGATCTAATCGAGGCACTTCGTTCCACTCATCGTGCCACTCTTGACCAGATAGTGGCGTCCAATACAGCGTACAAGGAGGAAGCGGATCGGAGTTGCCGACATGTGAAGTTTGAGCTCGGTGACTTTGTGTGGGCCGTGTTGACTCGTGACCGTTACCCTGCTCACGAGTACAACAAGCTTGCTGCTCGGAAGATTGGTCCTCTAGAGGTGCTTGAGAAGATCAATCCAAATGTCTATCATTTGAAACTACCTTCTCACATGCGTACTTCAGACGTTTTCAACGTGAAGCATTTGATTCCGTACAGGGTGATAATGATGTTGATGTTGTGGCTGATTCAGGTTCGAGGGCGAACCTTCTCTCGGTGGGGGAGACTGATGTGGACGATGAGTCGTTACGTTATTTGGAGGCACATGATCGTGTCTTCAAGCCGAAGAAATGAGTTATTTATTTCTTTTATTATGAGTTATTTCTTTATCTCTTATTCGTTTATTTAAGTCCATAGCCGTTTATTTTATATTGGACCCTTGCACGGGCCTTGAGACTATTTAATTGTGTTTACGGAACTGAATTAGGGTGTTGAACTTTGATTATTGAATGATATTTTGAGAGACGCCTAGTATACGTAGTATCAAGGCTTATCTCCCTTTAGTGTTGAAGCTTCCGCTACGTCACATAATTTATAGTTGTGAAAGTTATACAATGAAATAATTAAGGCACAAACAAAGAAGGAATAAGTTGATTTTGGAATGAATGAGAGAGATTAATATTGTTCAGGGATATATTTATCTAAATTGTATGTTTCTTAATTTACTACAAAAACTCCTAAAAGACAATTAATATAAAACGGAATGAGTAATAATCTAGTTCCAAGGAACAAATAATGAACCTGGGAGTGTTTATTTATCTTTCTGTTTTTCTAAATAACTAGGTTTGAACCCGTGCGTTGCACGGGTTTTATTTAATACTTATCTCATTTTTTATTTTATAATTAGTGTTTATTGTTATATGATAGTAAAATTTTACATAAGTGTGATATTTTTTCTTTATTCTTAAAATAATATTTCTTAGGGTTCATTTGAATATGTGGATTTGAGTAGAGATTTGAAATCCTTGATAGGAAATTCACTTATAGTGTTTGGTTGGATGTGAATTTAAAATCCATAGTTTTCATTTTGAGCTAATTTTAGAGTCATTTTGGTGGATTTCAAATACACTCAAACTTGAAAGGATTTGAAATCATTCTATCCAAACGGAACCTTATTGTTTTTTTTAATAATTTTTTTCATTTATTCTTTAACACAAAATTGTTAATATATAGTTCTTAATAGGTGTTTTAATTATTTCATTAGGTATTTTCATATATTTCTGTAAAAATTATATAATATATTTCATTTTTATCGCTCGAAAACATATGTTTTGTTCAATGTTTGTCCTAAGTGCACTCATTATTAACTTTATGCATTGGTTTATTTTGTAATTGTGTTATTTTTGTGATCTTTTTATTAGTCTTAACAAATTGTTACATATTGTAATATTTTAATACAATTTCTCGATTGTTTAAGGGGGTGGTTGGACTGAATGTGCACGTTTGAATTTTAAATTACCAATATCCGAATCATGTTATTTGTTTGGCAGAATCTTATAACTATTCTTTTTTTTTTTTTTTGTCTACTTCATCCACTTTTTTACAATTTGAACTGAAAATGTTAGCTCTTTGTTTAAAGATAAAATAACAGTACATCATCTATTTTTCTTATAATTCCCTATATGATGACATATTCATTGTAATCCTACTTTTAAAATTTCTAAACAAACACAAAATTATCAAATTTCATTCTTCTTATAACTCACTTTCATACTTGCCAAATTTACATATATTTTAACCTAAACATATCCTAAAAAAAATTAAGCACCTATTTTTTGCTAATGTCACTAATAATATTGTTTCAAAGTTTAAACACAATTTCAAAGTACATTATTTTATTTAATGCTTGACATTACCGAACTAATGTTTGCACATTGTTGCTTACTTTTTTTTTGGGCAATTTAAAATGTTGGACAAAAACAATAATTCAAGTTTGAAGCCAAAGATTTCATGTAAAAAAATAATACAACATTAGCAAGCACTTGTAACTTACATTTTTTTATTCCAAGCAATTATTTTTTTATAATACCCTTTAAAATTTCTAAACAAATACAACTTTTCATTATCTAATGTCAAATATGTTTCAATCTCACATATCTTAATGTTTTTTAACACCTATTTTTGGTAATCTCATTAGCAATATGTTTCATAGTTTAAATTACAATTTTAAAGTACATTATTTTATTTCATGTCTGACATTACCGAATTCTAATATTTATATGTTATTTTTTTCTTGAATCCTCTAAATAATTTTTCTCTAAAGGTTTTTATTTTTTTGAGTTTGAACTACTTGAATGTTCTTTTGTAAATTAAATATTATTAGCACCTTCAAATATCTTTTATTTATTTATTTTAATTCCTTGAAAAGTAGTAGCAGAATTACTCTTCAAATTTTGTTTTATTTTTTTGAAATTGAAATGTTGGATAATTTAAAATTTATCTTTTGAAATGTTTTTTTTTCAAAATAAAATAATAGGACATCATCTATTTTTCCTACAGTTCCTGATATGATATGATAATTAATTATAATATTACTTTATAAAATCTCTTAACAAACACAAACTTATCAAATTCCATCATTTTCACAATTCACTTTCAAACTTGCAAAATCTACTTATGTCTGTTAATGTCAGAGTTTGAACTATCATAAATGTTATTTTTGTAAAATATTAGTAATTTCAATATTTTCATATTATCTTTTTTTTTCTTGAATCCTACAAATAAATTTTTTTCTAAAGTTATTTTTTAATCTGAACTATCCTAAATGTTCTTTTGTAAGATATTACTATCTTCAAACATCTTTTTTATTTATTTGTTTTAATTCAATGAAAAATAATAGTATATTTACTCTTCAATTTTATTTTATTTAGGCATAAGAATTTCATTTTATAAAGGTTTATGTAACATTGTTGTGTACTTTTTGTTTTCTTTTTATAAGAATTTCATATTATATAGGCTTTTTTTTTTTCTTAAATCCTACAAATAAATTTCTTTCTAAAGTTATTCTTTAATCTGAACTATCCTAAATGTTCTTTTGTAAGATATTACTATCTTCAAACATCTTTTTTATTTATTTGTTTTAATTCAATGAAAAATAGTAGTATATTTACTCTTCAATTTTTTTTTTTTTTTTGCATAAAAATTTCATTTTATAAAGGTTTATGTAACATTGTTGTGTACTTTTTATTTTTTTTTTTATAAGAATTTCATATTATATAATCTTATGTAACTTGTTGTTTACTTTTTTTTTTTTCCTTTCAATTGAAATGTTTGACAAATAATTATTCAAATTTGGAAGCAAAGATTTCATGTAGTGAAAAACAACACAACTTTAGCAAATATTAGTAACTTACATATTTATTTTTTGTAGGTGAGTATTTAATTGATATTAATGTTTTTATATTTGACAAATAGAATATGTTTTAAGAAGGGACACTTGGCATGCTTATAGAGCTCCAAGTGTTATCACTTGAGAGTGCCACTTGTCAAACACTTGAGGGTGCAAACCACACTTTTAAAGGTTTATGTAACATTGTTGTGTACTTTTTTTTTTTTTATAAGAATTTCATATTATATAATCTTATGTAACTTGTTGTTTACTTTTTTTTTTTCCTTTCAATTGAAATGTTTGACAAATAATTATTCAAATTTGGAAGCAAAGATTTCATGTAGTGAAAAACAACACAACTTTAGCAAATATTAGTGACTTACATATTTATTTTTTGTAGGTGAGTATTTAATTGATATTAATGTTTTTATATTTGACAAATAGAATATGTTTTAAGAAGGGACACTTGGCATGCTTATAGAGCTCCAAGTGTCATCACTTGAGAGTGCCACTTGTCAAACACTTGAGGGTGCAAACCACACTTTTATATATATAATTAGGTAGGAATATGTTCACTTTGGAGGTTCGGGTCTACTAGGACAAGTTATAATTTCTATAAATACAGTTTATGTTATATGTAGTATGTACATTAATACTAGTATAATTTAATAACATACTTTAAGAAAATGTTATAATCTAATAAAAATTAATTTATAATTTTTTCGAACTATGTTTAAGTTTTTATATTTATTACGTTTATAATATACATATAAATCAACAAAAAAGTATATAAAAGTAAACCTATTAATTAATTATTTTGTGTTGGTGTTGGGTTAACATACACATTTATAACACGTAATGAACTAATGATCCCATAATGGATAGAATATCGTAACCATATGAATATATGCAATAAACCTCTATTCTTTTGGAAGATAATTAAGCTTAATTATCACACATGCACTTAATTCAATCCATTTTGATAATTTTGGTGTACTTACTGTATTTCAATATATTGTTTAAGAATTAAAATTAATCCAACTATTTAGTATACATTTGAGGCAAAAACTTGTGTACCCCGGGTACGGATCTTAGATTCGTGCCCCCAGATCCGACCTGGCGCGTGGGCAGCCTTCACGCGCGCCCACGCGCGGCCACGCGCGGCCATAACAAATTTAGTGTGCGCCCACACACCTGATTACCTAGTTGATGATTTAGTGATGAGTATTACATGTATACCCTATAGGTATTACGCATATACCTTATAAGTATTACACTTATATTTCTTGAGATTTAATGATAGGTATTATGTGTTTACTCTATAGGTATTATGTGTTTACTCTATAGGTATTACATGTATACTCTATAGGTATTACAAACTTACTCAATTAAGGTATTGTTTTTTTGTTCTATTTTATACTCTTAAGGTATTACATGTATACTCTTAAGGTATCATGTGTGCATTCAATAAAGATATGAATTATTTGTTTTTACTTTTGTGTAGGTATCACATGTTTACTCTATAGGTATTACAAACTAACTCAATTAAGGTATGAATTATTTGTTCGAATTTTTGTTCTATAGGTATCACATGTATACTCTATAGGTATTACATATTTACTCTATAGGTATTACATTACTGTATGGTAAGTTTAATATTTCTAAACAATAAAATAGCGATTTATATCATATTCTTCCTCATTTTTTTAGCAATGCAACATTTCCCATTTTTCGCCCCATCTCCAGAATATCTCTTCTTGCAAGAACACCTGAAACCCCCTGGACTATTTGTGCAAATCCCATTTTCGTCACACGAATTCTTCCCACATTCATTGGTATCTGCAAGTTAAAGGAAGCTCACCCCTTTTATCATCCATTCATTAACAAGAAAAACAGATTAAGCAAAATCAAAACAGCTTAAATTATCTAAGTAAGAAGAAGAAGGAAGAATAAGAACGGAGAATAATAATAGAGAAGAAGGAATGTGCGTAGAGAAGAAGAAGAAGAAAAGGTAGAAAAAAGAAGGATAAAGAAGATGAAGGAAGAAGAGGTGTTGTGGAAGAAGAAGAAAAAAGAAGGAATAAGAAGAAAGAAAAGGTGTAAGAAGAGAAGAAAGAAAATGAAATGAAAAATTAAGGTTTTGATTATACATGGTGTATTCGGATCGGGTTGGGGACACGGATCTAAGATCCGTACCCAGGTCACCCAAATCCTACTCTACATTTGATATTTGTATACTTAGTAATAATGATAAGTTTAAAAAGTCTTGGCAGGTCCACGTTGGGCTTCGTAGACACGTAATGGGCCACATTCACTTTGGGCCACCAACTTAAGTTTGACCCACACTAAGATCCAGATCAAGCTCACGTCACTAGTGAATTTCTAACAGAATTTTTAATGGAATTTAATATTGTTAGAAATTTTGTTGGAATTTTTATAGTTTCCAATAGAATTTCCAACGGAGTTCAAAGTTTTTGGAATAATGTTGGAATTTTATTGGTGATTGTATCTTCCAACGGAAAAATACTGTTGAAATGTGTCGTTGGAATTTCCATCAGAATTTTAATTCCAACGCCCCTTTTTCCGGCAGTCCAATTCTGTTGGAATTTCCGCCGTTCAGAATTTTAATTCCAACGCCCCTTTTTCCGGCGGTCCAATTCTGTTGGAATTTGAACAACGTTGGAATAATGTTGGAATTTTATTGGTGGTTGTATATTTCAATGGAAAAATACCATTAAAATGTTCCGTTGGAATTTCCGTCAGAATTTTAATTCCAATGCCCCTTTTTCCCGGCTGTCCAATTCCGTTGGAATCAATAATTTCAACAGATTTTCCGATGGAATTTTAATTACAACGCCTCTTTTTCTGGCTGTCCAATTCCGTTTGAATCAATAATTCAAACAGAATTTTACAAAATTCTATGGCTGTTCAATTCCGTTGGAATCAATAATTGGAATTTGAGTGATTTCTAGTAGTGCGTGTGTGTGGTGCACCGGGTTTACATGATACACAAAGGTATTTTTTTTCCACTCATATAGTGACTCAAACAAAGAAATTATTCTAATGTGGGATGAATTTAGCTGATTCTAATGCGCATTACCTTACACTTATATCTATTTTGAGATGATAAATTTATTAGAGCGTGTGCATTCATGTTTTAAGAGAAATGTTAATAATTAATATATTTCTATTTTAATTCATTGTTCTGCCAATGTTTTAAAGCATGTCTTTCAACAATATCAAAATATGTGTTTTCCTACAAAAATGTGTTAATGCAGAGGAAAAGAAGAAAAAGTCATCTAAGTATCAGACCGCATAATTAATTATGTTAAATTTTAAATCAAAACACAAATGTATTTAGTTGATCTAAAATTGATTAAATATGAGTTGATTAATACAAAGAAGATGATGAAAAAGAAGTGGCAAAAATTATATACCCTTGCCCAAGTGCGTGAGTGTTACATATGTACTCTTCAAATATCATGTGTATATTCTTACGATATTACTTTTCTATGTTCAAGCGTGGTATTAGATATATACCCTTAACGTAAATGTGTATACTCTTAAGGTATTATTTTCTATTCAGTGATAATATTAGATATATACTTTTGAGGTATCACATGCATATATAAGGTATTATTTGCTTATTCACTAAAGATATCGATTTTTTGTTATGTATGTATGTAAGTAATACCTCAAGAATACACATGTTATATTTAAGGGTAGTTCTATAGTACACCAGGTGTATTAATACACCAGACTCTCCACTCATTTTCAGCCATCAGATCTGAGATCATTAAGGTCAAAGTCAACTATGATCTCAGATCTAATGATTGAAAATGATGGAGAGTTTGGTGTATTAATACACCCGGTATACTACAGAAAGACCCTTTAAGGGTATTTATCCAACATAATGCAATTGTCAATTATGGATACATTAGTTTCTAGAGAAAATATAAGGTGAATTTCAACATAAAATCTCGATTTTCTCTTCTTCTTTTTTTAGTTATTTTGCTTGGCAATCAAGATTGCTTGATTCTATCAACTTCCTCAGACCTTACTCCTGACCTACAATATGAGGCGAATTTATTGAGGCTATGATCGTTGATGTTGTAAATTCTTTCCTTTCATTCATCATTTTAATCCTTTATTTATGAGGAAATTATTCTGTGTGGATCTAAATTGATGTAATTGGATGACTCAACCCTTGTCCGTACATCTGATTTGTCCTTCTTTTTTTTTCGTTTCAATTTGTTACCTTTATATTCAGTAACTTAGGAAAAAATGAAGATTTTCAAATTTTTTCGTTTCAGGTTGAGATGTTGTGTGACCTTTACGTATAAATATAATGACTTTTATGATCTATAACTTGAAAAAAATTTGAAAATATTCATAAAATTTCAGTGCAATTTTAGGATGAACATACCTTTGTGTGATATTAAGCATACCTTTATATGGTCATTTCTATAGTACACCTGGTGTACTATAGAATTACCCCTTTATATGATATTAGGTGCACCTTAATTATGTGATATAAATAGCACCTTAATATATGACATAAAAGTACATCTAATATCACGTTAAAGTGCAACTAATATCACATAAAAGTGCATCTAAATATCATGTGAATGTAAATATGTATAATTTTTACTAAAATTCTTAATTTTTTTCTAAGTTAGAGTATATATAGATCACTGCATGTATACATAAAGGTCACATTTATATAATATAAAGGTTATACCCATATAACATAATACATAAATGTCATACTTATATATCATAAAAATCACACCCATATAATATAGAGGGTAACAGCTTGAAACGGAAAAAAAAAATTGGGTTAACCCACACCCGATCCAAATTATATGTGCACCTAATGCACAGGAGACCAACCCTTATTCATGACATTCATACAATTTATTTAAATTTAATTGTTTTTTAATTATTTCTTCCAATTTCATTCATCTATTGTTTTTTATTCTTTGAAAAACTTTGTAAAATTATACATATTGAAACTAAGAAAATACACAAAATTAATATATAATGAAACGGAAGAAAATACACAAAATTCTTTATATATATTAGACCGTCTTGTGAATTTCTCAAACTACAACCACTGTCATATACACCATTCAAATCTATTTTCACATATTGAAATCAATTTTGATTTTCAAATAGTCTAATATGAGTCTTATAAGGAAATCAATTCTAAATACCATAAAATAGATTTACCCACCTATATATATTCCACAATAATCTCTTGTCAATAGCCCATTGATATTAAACAAATCAATACTCCGAATTCTCCATGTCCGCCGCCACCACTACTTCTCCGTTTCCCCCACCGTCAACTGCCGTCCCTCCGCCCTCAACGGCGGCTTCCGCCGCCACCAATCATCTCTTTATCCACCAAAACGCTTCCCCTTTAACCTCCCTCTCCCTCTGCCTCTCCGCCGCCAGTCTACGCCACCACGATTCCACCTTCTCCGGCCGTCCGCCGCCGCGACCGTTGAAACCCTCCAACCTTATCAAACCTCCTTTCTCTTTACATGGTATAGTCAACTCATTCAACAGCTTCACTCACCACCTCTCCAACTTGATCGTCAAAAACCCTAACGCCGCCGGAGAGAAAAGCCACAACCTCTGGCCCCTCCTTAATCTCTGCCCTCCAGCCATGGCGACAGAGGACAAGAAACCTTGGGATTCCCATGGCATGCAGGCCAACTCACTTTACGGGTTAAACAATCTCAGCCGATTGATGAGATACAAAATCTCCGACATCAAATTCGTGAACCCACGAACCCGCGCAGCCGTGCACGACGCCGACGAGTCGTTCGGCGATCTAGTCGGACTGAAACGCGGTGGCCTCTACACCAAACAGCAACTCATTGAAAGTCTGGAGGCCATGTCAGCAACACAGTTCTTCAAGAAAATCGACTTCGAGGTGAAAACAAACCCCGATGGAACGGTGGACATCAACATACCCTACAAGGAAAATATCTTCCCGCCAAAGACCAAGTTCAGGTGCGTGGCCTTCGGCTCGATGCCGGACGAGAAGCCCATCGAATTGGATCCCGATATGACGTTGAAAGAGGAAATCGAGTTTGAGAAAAGGTGTTTCAGACAAGAACGTGAGAAAATGGAGAGGGGAAGAGCATGCATGCTGGGTGATGACGTGGAAGAAGAGATAGAGAGGATGCTGGTGAAGTCAAGGAGTCTGAGTGCCAGTTTGTTCAGAATGATAAGCAAGAAGATAGAGAAGTGGTACCATGATAGAAATTTCCATGGCGCACATGTTGTCCACACAAGCGCACTTGGAATTCCAGATGGAGATATCACATTTGTAGTAATGGAAGGGGATATAGACAAGATCCAGGTCAAGTTTGTTGATAAAATGGGGAATATTTCTCAAGGAAATACAAATCCTAAGCTCATTGAAAGGGTTTTGCCTAAGGAGGTACTCAACTAATTTTGCTTATTATTCTTCTTTTAATTTGTTTTTTCCATGTATATTGGGAATTTAAAACATTGTTTAAGTGTTATGACAAAATTAGTTTGGCTGTTTTGGACAAATTACAGTTAGCGGTTGGCAACCCTTATAACCGCAGGGTAGTTGATGAAGCATTGCGAAAACTTCAGTCTCTTGGTCTTTTCTCTAAAACGTCCATGGCTGTGGAAAGGAACCAAAAAAATGGAGCCATGTCTCTTGACATTATATTACAAGAACCCTCACATTATACGTCGTCTGAGCTTAGTCCAAATTGGAGCATTGTCCCTTCTCGAAATGGACAACTCACATTGGTATATCACATAATTGATTGCTTAATTATATATATCTAATTTGGTTACTACTTTTTTCTAGCTTCTTAAATTTGATGCGATTCAGGATTCCTTGGCACCTGGTGCAAAGATGTCATTTGGTCACAAAAATATTAATGGCCTGAATCGAAGATTTCAAGGTGAACTCAACGTTAGCAACCTTTTTGATCCTGATCAGGTAATTTAGAACCTAGCTAGCTAGCTCGTGTTAGTTATAAGTTATGTCCAAGTGGTGATGACAATGTTTTCTTGGATTATAGGGCCATTTAGGTTGTTGTTTTGAGTACAAACATCCGTACTTAGACGGCATCGATAATCCTAGGAACAGGACATTTCATGCAACTTGTTTCAATACCAAGAAATTACTTAGTCCGGTGTTTAGAGGCGGGCCGGGTGTGGATGCCTCCCCGATATGGGTTGATAGGTTCGGTGTCAAGGCCAACATCACCGAGGTATTGATGCTCGATCAATCGAGTTAGTTAATATATGTAATTGATCATTGTTGTCTCAATTACTACTTTTATTACAGAACTATAACAGAGATAGTAAGTTCACGTATGGAGTAGTGGTGGAAGATATAAAAACACGAGGAGAAGGAGGTGGCATCGTTAGCAGAGGCGATGCTATATCCGTCAATGGAGACTATATGAGTGGGACAGGTAGAGATGTTATGGCCTTCTTACAAGCTAATCTAACCAGAGATAATACAAGATTTGTGAATGGAGTCATAGTTGGCGAAAGGGATGTGTTTCAGGTTTGGTAATTCATTAATTAATCCTTGTTTCTTTCTTACCATCAAAATAAATGATGAAGTGGGAGATGGATGCGTAGGTGGAGCAAGGGATGGGAGTTGGTGGATTTTTCAACCGGCATAAATTATCGTTGACAAGATTCATCCCAGTACTGAAGGAAGGTGGCAAGGCGGTGTTAGTCCTGAACGGCGTCTATAGGGGCTGCGTCGGAGATGTTCATAACCACGAAGCATTCATCATTGGCGGGCCCCATTCTGTTAGAGGGTACGAGATTGGAGCTTCAAGAAATAAAGTGGAGGTGGGTGCAGAGATTCGAGTAGCAGTGAGGAAGGAGGATTACGTGTACGCATTTGCAGAACATGGGAATGATGTGGGAAGATCAGTGGAAGTGGAAGTGAAGGGGAATCCCACAAAGGCATATAGGAGAAGGGGACATGGATCCTCCTATGGTGTTGGCCTCAAGCTTGGTTGGCTCAGACCTGAATATGCTTTTGATCACAACACTCGCAAACCTGCTTTCTTTCTTCATTTTGGAGATAGGTTTTGACCTAGTCTTTTTATGCTCTTCTATTCTATTAGGGCTTCTTCATACTTGTATTATATATTGTCAACTTCTCTCACCACCCGTGAGAACCTATCGGAGAAGAAGACTAGCTGAAAATGTAATATATATTATCAACTTATTAATGATATTGATACAAACAAAATATTGTATGATTCTCTTAAGAAAAAGAGAACACATAATTTAACTCACCTCCTACGATATTTAGAGCAGCCCACTGTGCTGGGCAGCGTGAGCCGCCAAAGTATAGTCTTCAGCATGACGCTATCCAAGGACATATATGCACAGTGTAGTGCTACAGTTTACATATATGCACAGTGTGGTGCCACAAGTGACATATATGCACAGTGTAGTGCTACAGTTTACATATATGCACAGTGTGGTGCCACAAGTGGCACCACACTGTGCTTGCGTTATCTTTTTTTTTTTTTTTTTTATTATATATTGTGGAGTTATTTTATAATATTTGAGATAATATAATTGTATTTTTGTCAACACAAATTGTGATATGAAATTATAATTGAAATGATAATTTGAACAACACGAATGGTAATTTGAAAAACACGAATACAAGAAAAATTGAACAACACGGATGGTCATTTGAAGTTGAACAACACGAATGGTAATTTGAAAAATTGAAATGATCGTGAGTGATCGTTTCTCAACATGGATAGTGAAAATTAGAGAAACGAGAAGCAATTACATAAAATTACTAATAATAAATTAAAATGCAAAAAATACAACATCACATTACTAAAAAATAAATTACAATACATGAAAATAAAATACTGAAATTGAAGAAAATACATGAAAATAAAACATAAATTGAAAATAACGAACAAAACCTAGTAATCCGATAGACCAGCACCAGATCCAGATCCTCCAAAATTTGGAAATTGTCCATACATATCAAACATATTTGGAGTTGATGGCACTTGAGATTGTCTCATCTTCTGCATAATTATCTGTTGTTGTTCTTGAAAGTACTCACGTTTAACGGGATCAGCAATCGTATCCAAATCAATAAGTAGTATGTTATCTTCTCTAGTTATTTCATACTGGTATTTGCTTGTTGCAATTTGTCGATTTTGTGCTTCAATTTTTAGCCTTTGTGCTTCAATTTTTTATCTTTACCTTAAGTTTCATTCAATTACTCATATAACTTTTTATTTATACAATTTGAATATAAATAATAAAATTGTATTAAAGAACTTGTAGGTGTAAATAAGTTAATCAATTATAATATATTTGAAAAATATGATTAAATAAATTCATAATTAAAAATATAATGTAATATTCCTTTTTAGTGCAAAAAGTAGTGCAGAGTGCTGGAAATGAAAATATTGTTTCTGCACTACTTTAGTGCAAAATCTGCACTAAAGTTGTGCTAGTGCTGGAGATGCTCTTAGTATCTATTCTCTGTGGTTGTAGAATTGCTTGAAAAAAAAACAAAGAATGAAGAATAATGGTCATATATAAAAGAACACGAGATCCATTGGTTCAATTGATTTTAACTAAATCACAAAAACTTACTTATATAAGGCGGTTTCACGATAATATTAGTAGCCCATTTATTTTAGTTTGTAAATGGAATATTGGGTTGGCAGCCCAAGATATATATATATATATATAGACCTGGCCCGTTACTTAACCTCAAGATATATATATTCGGTTGTGGACTCGAAAACTTGAGCCCTTTAAAACTACTATGGACTTCTCGTGAAGTTGAAACACAAACAGAATAAATAAAGGTTAGTCAACTAAAACAAATAAATTTAAGATATATTATGCATCTAGGCACGCAGATTAATACAAGTGTTGGTAAGATTTTAATTACTGGTTATTTATTATCTTACTAATAAGTTTTATTTTGATAGAAGTTGGAAACTGAATTTGTTTTCTACCAAAAACATATTGTGAATAAAGGGTGAATCCCATGTTTTATGATCTGATTTAATTAGATTTCTTCATCATTATTTCATTTTCTTCTACTGTATATTCAGATATGTATAAAAGAAGAAATTAGTCTCTCAACGCCTGCCTATAATCATGTTGAGGCATAAGAGCTCATACAAAAACTTACATCCGACGATCTCACGAATAATTCTCGTGAGACATATTATATATTTTTTTAAATTTTTATGCGAATTGTGAAGTATGACTTATAGATCGTCTCACATAAAATGTCCATGAGACGATCTCATATAAAACTCACACACGCATATATTAAATATTGACAGTTTCAACAACTTTTAGTTTTGGAAGGTTTTAATAATGATTGTGGTGTAAGCCTCTATATATATATATGGTTGGATATCTTGTCGCAGAGACACAAAAATAAATGAGGATTTAAATCCAACCTTACAAGCCAGGAATTAATTAGTTTGAGCACAATCACAAAATATTAAAAATATTAGTACAATAATTGTCAGATAAGTGATATATATTTTGTGGCCATCTATGGTATCGTACATGAGAATCTAATGTATTTTGCCCAAAAATTAAATGCCATTGACAAAAGTACCATCTGTGAACTGTCACACAATTTGCTGGAGAACTTCTGTAATAATTAACTGAAACTTGTAAGTGAAAAATTAAAATACAACAAAAATGTATTCCAATGAAATTAATTACGGTTATGTGGATTTATTATCACATTTCATATCAAGCTTTATTTTTCTACCAAATGATGGTGTTGTTATTTTTCTATCATCATAATTTAGAAAAATTTATAAGTTTGTCTATTTGATAAAAGCAAAAGCAGTCAACTTTCTATTTGAGTCTACATAATATCTATTTCTCATAAGGCTACATGATATGATATGATCATAAACATATATATGAAAAACACATTTCATTAATTAATCATAGTGTTTTTCATAGAGTTACATGATATGATTACATTGTGTAACTCTATGAAAAACATGTCGTGTAATTGTAACTCTTACATAAGGTTTCACGATCTGATCACTTTCCGTAATCCTACGAAAATACACATATATAGGGTTACAAAAATTAGACAATGAGTTAACGCGAGATGATTATAACCTGTAACCCTACGAAAAAATATCAGGGTTACACGATGTATTTCATAAGAAGGTTAACAATATGATCACATCATGAATCTTGAAGTTATACGATATGATTAAATTGTCACCCTATAAAACATGAAACTCATATCTCATGTAATACACAATGCAAAACTGATTTTTTTTTACTTTTAAGAGTAGGTCTTGCGTGCCCCCGGGGGCACCGTGCCCCCAAACACTTATTGTAATACCTTTAAGTAACATGAGTAATACCTTAACATTTAACAAATAATACCTTGAATAATACCTTCACTAAAACATATATTTCAATTATACACGTAATACCTTATGAATATGCAACTAATACCTTATGAGTATACTACTAATACCTTCAAGAATATACCACTAATACCTTATGAATACTTCAATAATACCTCATGGATATATACTTAATACCAAACTAAAAATACCTTTGGGGGTACGGTGCACCGGGGGTACGCAAGATTTTGCCTTTATTAAATGAACAGATTTGTTGAATTTCCTGAATTGTGGTAAAAAAAAAAAAAAAAGTATCGATTAAAGCTATATATTATATATTTATGATATAAAAATAATTCATTATATGAAATGCTGTATTCAGGATATCATATCAGATTAATTATATCAAAATTGGATGGATAGATGTGAATGAATATAATGTAATTTGAAATGGCATGGACCAACTTGATCTGCCATATATATCTGCACCATTAATGTGTCTATTATCTTCTGCTCTTTTCTTTTTGGCTCCACATAACATCACATTCATCCTTCCCATCTCAATTTACCTTTCTACCCCCTTCTCATTAATTTTGTACGTATGATATCAACTAATCAAATTAAGTTTATTATTTTGAATATTTCCTTGAGATAGATTAATTAATATTACTTGTATTTGCTCATGAGCATGTTTGTTATTTTGAATATTTTCTTGAGATGGATTAATAATATTCATGAGCATGTATATTCGACTACTCATTATTACTAACTCAAAACGGATCATTTACATGAGGCCCATCTCATAAATAAGCAAATTCTACAAGAATAGAAGCTATAATATGTATTAGTAAATACTACTTTCATCTATAAAAAAAAAAAAACAATATTTGTATAACTTATTTTGGTCCGACAAAAGTATTATTTCACACAAGTATTATTTCACACCCACCATTTCCAAGTATTATAACAAAACATGATAGCTATCAATAATTAGGTTTTGATGAGTTGGGCCGGTTTGAAATGTTAATAAATGTGTCTACTAATAAGAATGGGCCAAAAGGGGCATCTAATTTATATGTAAATCAACTGCAGAAACTGGCCCATCATAAATGGGTGGGATCACAATTCATGGATCAGTTCAATTAACTGATCAGTATCAACAGAAAATGACCCAATTCAAATAAAATTCTTGAAAACACACCAAAATTGCTTGCGTGAAAATATATTAAAAAACCTAGCCAAGTAGGCACTAAAAGGGACGTTACAAAGTGCTATATATAACATGAAAGATTGTGGACATATATGTTATCCAGAAGAAAACAATGTGGCAGTTTGTTATGTCTAAAAGAGTCACGTGAGAGATTGATCGAGAAATTTATTAATAATAGCAGTGAATAGCTGAACATGAAAACAGGGCTATGTCCAAAAGAGAAGAGGGACCATTTTTTAAGAAATATATTAATTACTAACTAGTATTTTTCTTGCAATGAAATTGAATAAAAGGGTGGGTTTCATGGTAGGGAACAAGTTCCTTGGGAGGGAGCATTTGCTATTACACTCACACCAAATCTATTAAATCTCTTCCAATTCATGTTTATGGTCCTATCCTTTTCATGGCCCAAACATTTCATGGTTTAGTTATTGTCACTGATTTTGGTTTTATAGGACTATTTTGTCTCTAACTCAGGGCCATATATAGCATCTTTCTTATCTATTTCTACATCTCTATGAGGTCAAGAATAAGTCATAACAATATATGAAAAGATCATTGGGAGAAAAAACAATATACATAGATACATTAATTCATAAATTTCATCTTTCAATTTGGTTTGGTTAATGAAACATTAATTAATGGTGTAGACATGTTTATAATATAGTATATGTTTTAAAGACAAAAATAGAGAGAAAAAGAGGATGTGTAGTTTTGGAAGTGAAGACTCCAATTCATGGCTTTGTCTTCTTCTCTTGTCTTTACCAATTATTTTAAAACCACTATATATATTTATATTTTTTATTGTTAATGGAAATGGAAAATGTGGATTATTGTAAGAAAATACTCTTCTTATAAGTCCTATATATGACCTTTTCATTTTCTTTTATTTTTATGGATTGCAACTAATTCAACTACTTTTTATTTTTCGCAAAAACTTATGTGAGACGGTCTCACGGATAGTTTTCGTGAGACGGATCCTTATTATCCATGAATTGAATCCATATCCACATGACTTTCATATGAATTGCTAAGTGTGGGTTATGGGTTGACCCATTTCATGAAAAAAAATTCGTGAGACGGTCTCACACAAGACTTACTCTTTATTTTTTTGTTTCTTTACATTTTCAGATTTGATTTTGATTTTGTAACTTTCCAGAAGTCAATTAAACTTAAAAACTTTTCTTCTTCTCCAGCTGTTACATTGTCTTTAACGAAGTGCTCGATTGAGTTTCTCATTTATGCACTAACATTTTTATTATTTTATTTGTTGTTTAAATAGATTAAAATGTCACATACATCTAAGTCGGTAATGACCCCTTTTAGTATATTTCATATCACAAAAACTCATATGAGACGGTCTCACGAATAGTTTCCGTGAGACGGATCCTTATTGCCCATGAATTGAGCTCATATCCACAAATTTTCATATGAATTGCTAAGTGTGGGTTATGGGTTGATCCGTCTCACGAAAAAAGATCCATGAGACGGTCTCACACAAGACCTACTCATTTCATATATAGTTATCATTTTATTTTAAATATTATGTGTATTATTATTTGATTTTAGATTTATGAAAATTTAAAAATTAAAAACATATAATTTAGTTGTATTGTAATAGTTTATCAATAAGAACACAAATTTAACTAATGGATATATAATAAGATATCAGTAAAAATTTAGATTACATGCAGAATACAATGAAATTTACTACAACATAAAGATTACTAGCCTAAATTAAGGACAATTAATCGAACATCAAAATGCGTTGATCTAACATCTTTGGAAAAATGGTCTAATTCTTAATGTTAATGACAATCATCATGTAATTTATATTTTTCTATCATTATGTAATTTATATTTCGCTAAGCAATTGTATTTTGTGACCACATAATTTTCGTTAGTATTAATATGTATTTGTGATGAATTTTATAAAATAATTTTGATATTCTGTATCAATTTTATTTTACAATAATTTTTAAATCATTGAAATCAATATATTTAATTATTTTTATTAACTAAAATAAACTAACATTTGATAAAATAGAAAATTCAAAAGATAAAAATTAAGTATATTTTAAGAGAATATTCCATTAGAATTTGAGATTAAGTATTGCAGAGGATTTTGATGTTTGTAGAAATTTGAGGGCAAATTCAAGTTCTGGTAACAAATTTACCGTTAAGAATTGGAGACTATTGGAGATTTTTTAATATCTTTTTTTTTTTTACGATCATTTGTGCTCAATATTTATCAAATGAAATGTATTGTAAAACTAATAACTATATAGTTTAGTTGTGGTTACAGATATGGGTAAATATTTCAAAGGATTATAAGAAATCTTGGATTTTAAATTATCTTTATAATTATTTAATGGAATAGTTAAAACAAATCGTCAATTTTTCATTTTATTAAATTACAATTTCAACATGATCACTCAATTCCGCCACGAACTTTCAAATGAGTTAAAAATAATTTGAATATCAAACTCAATATTGGAAAAGTAGTAAAGAAGAAGTTTATATATATTGCAAAACAAAAAACTCTAAGAATCGAAGAAGTAAAAGTATAAAGAGTAGGTCTTGTGTGAGACCGTCTCACGGATCTTTTTGGTGAGACGGGTCAACCCACAGCCCACACTTAGTAATTCATATGAAAATTTATGGATATGAGTTCAATTTATAGATAATAAGGATCCGTCTCACGGAAACTATCCGTGAGACCGTCTCATATGAGTTTTTGTGAAGTATAAAGTACTGATCATATATTTTAACCTGTTATATATTCATGTGTGTTGAAAAGTTTTGAATAGAGAGAGATTCAATTGCATAATCGTCATATTTTAATGCATATATTTTAAATTAATCACATTTAATTCCTACCCTTAATTTGAGCTCTATTTGAGAGACAGACCCCAACAACTATCTTGAAATTAACTTTGTCACATACTCACATTTGTTTAATATTCAAAATCTGAAAAATTCTAGAAAATAATATAGATTATTATATATATATATATATATATATATTGTTAAATGAGTAGGTCTTATGTGAGATCGTCTCACGGATCTTCTTGTGTGAGACGGGTCAACCTATAACCCACCCTTAACAATTCATATTGAAATTTGTGAAAATTGATTCAACATATGGGTAATAAGGATCCGTCTCACGGAAACTATCCGTGAGACCGTCCATGAGTTTTTGTGTTGTTAAATTATCTATTCTATTTTTATTAGGAGATTAATGCTACAACCACTTCAATTCTAATCAACTATATTGACACATATCCATTGAACATTTATAAATGAAAATATATCCCAGTAATAATTAAATGGTATGATATCAATAGTGGAAAAGAAAAGGTTTTTTTATTTATAAAATTAAATAATCATATCAAAAAAAAAATTCGAACAAAAATACAAATATACTTTCACTGTTTGCATATTCTCGAATTCGTCTTCAAGACAATTAAAATGTGGCAAAATATTTTGTGCAACTGGTGCATGGATCTAGTCGACTCGCCTCACGCTCCTCTGACGCACTTTTTCATGCCCCCAAACGCGACCCCACGCACCTGATGGATGCGCTCAAACCCACCAAGATTCGTTTCAGGCAGTCATACTCATATGTAATGTTATAGTTACCTTCATGTTATGTTAGTGTTACCTTCATATGAGGGTAACACTAACATAATATGAAGGTAATCTTAACATAACGTGAGAGTCACTCTAACATAACATGAAGGTATAATTAACATTGTTTTTTACCTTCATGTTATGTTAATGTTACTTTCATGTTATGTTAATGGTACATTCATGTTATATTAGTGTTACCTTCGTGTTATTTTAGTTCAGTGATTTTAAACTAAGAGTATGAAATCTGGAGATGGGGTTACATTAACATAACATGAAGGTAACCCTAACATAACACGAAGGTAACACTAACATAACATGAAGGTAACGCCCAAAATACGCGAAAAAAGTAAAGAGGTGCGGGCTGGGCGGGCCAGCCCAGCCTGTGCGCGGCCCAGTTGAGATCCATGCAACTTGTGCACAGGAGAGTAACTCTTAAAATGTTAGAAAAGAAATATATATTCAACTAAAATGTTTGAATTAATATAAAATTTAAATCTCTACTCTTTGCTAGCTAGTCCAAAAACTTGAAAACCAATACAAGAAAAATGAGCTAGTATTTGTGATAATAAAATATAATAGTAAAAATATTGATAATTATTGTATAGAAATTTTGCAATAAACATTTCGTCCTCAAATATTATCATAAAATTCTTCTCATAAATAGGTTTTTGTGATAACAGTGTTGTCACTAATGTATCAGAGACAATAATGTCAGCGCAAATAAGTGTTTTTTTTTATTACTTTCTGTGACAACATATTGTCAATTTGTACAAGAATTTTTTATTACAATTTGTTGTCGCAAAAACTAGACTTTTTAAGACAACAAAGGTTATCACAAAAAAACTTATCGTAAACATTCATTTTTCTTGTAGTAAATTTTGAAAGATCATTTTACAGATCTAATTGTTCAATTAGAGGGGTCTTTTCCCTACTCATAACTCACAAAATATAGATTATCTTATATATGGGTGTTAGCGTCATAGTACATATCCTGAAACAATCTTTATAAATTAATAATCTTGCCAAGATGTAATTAGGTCATAAAATAATATTAAAGCAAAGTAAATGGTGTCTTCTTAATCTTATGAATTAAGATAACATAGATTAATCATGCCATATGCAATTAAGTATTACATTATATTAAGTAATAATTACTATTTTAACTTAAATCTATATTTGGTCTTTTCTTGTTATATAAAGCTTCTTATAATTAACAGTCACTATGCAACCCTCGTGCACTACCATTAGTCACATAATAACTGTCTTACACAAACTTTATTTTCATCATTAGCCGAATTAATAATAATCCAACTGTCCACAACAAATATAAGTAATCATTAATATTGACTAAGATTAAAGTTTTCAAGAATTTGGAATCAATTTGTTTTAACTTTTTTACATATGATTGAGGAAGTATCTTTGTGCTTTTTCAATATTTCCACTCGACTTGTGATCTTTTTTGACCATTAACAATCAACAGGGACAATATTTAACTAGTAATTACAATAAATGTCACAACTTTTATTTTTTTCCTAATGTAGCTACTTTAATTTTCTCAAATAATGTCCCATCCATGATAGACAGTTTTCCTTTATTTTTCTTCGTAACCAAGAATTTTCTTCCTTAATTCATCACGTTATCTTCATGGGAAAAGAAACATGCATATGAAAATTAAAGAAAATATATTGGGTGTGTTTAATTATATATTTTAATTTGATCTTGAAATTAATGCTACATTTTATGTTGCATAATGATGTGTATAAATTTTAGTGCATATATATATATATATATATATATAGGTATAATTCACACGATCTAGCTTGTAGTTCTTTATATTTGAAAACTCAGCAGAAAATTGGAAATATAATGACTAATTTATAATAAGTGATACAATATATTATTTTTTGTATTAATTTTTGCATATATATTTTCAATATATACAGACTCGAATTAACGAGTATGTTGAGTACTTATTTATTATCTATCACCTCATCGATTCTAATCCTTTTCTTTTTATTTATAATAAGGTTAAACTCTCAATTTTGTATTATATATAGTGCCAGAATCACTTATATTTAATTATTCAAGTATGACTATATATGATTAAAATAGTGAGGTCAAGAATGCTCAAATAATCATAATAACTTTCTTAATTTTGTTTGAAATAGACATGGCAAATCAGTGTCGATACTTGCAAACTTAAGTAATATGTACGTAATTTGAATGGTATTAAATATGCATGTATAATATATAACTAAGCGAAACAAATAAAAAAAAAAGTCCAACCCTTTCTTACCTCATAAAAATCATTTTCCATCTCTTAATTAACTAAAAGTCTTGAAATCTAATCATATAATTATCACGATTATGAATTTAGTCACATTGTAAACGTTTCTCCAATTTCAATTTAACTTTGACCGGAAGCTCTCATTTCACCGGAAAATGTCTTAGTGGTTGATTTTATTTAAAGTTTTAAAATAAAAATTACACATCACTCAAAAATCAATCATTTATTGGTATTTTACTTTTACAAATGATACGCATCAATTTATACAGATTACGATATGCAACTTGGAGAACAAAAACTAAGTCTTTTTTCGAACATGCCGAATCGATGATAATTTCTGAGTTACTCTCCTGTACACCTGAAATCCGTGTAACCGGACAGCATGCGGGCCTAGCCCACACCTCTTTACTTTTTCGGGTGTTTTGGTCGTTACCTTTATATTATGTTAGTGTTATCTTCGTGTTATGTTAGTGTTACCTTCATTTATGTTAACGTTACCTCATTTCCAGTTTTCATACCCTTAGTTTAAAGGTAAGTCTTGTGTGAGACCGTCTCACGGATCTTTTTTCGTGAGACGGGTCAACCCATAACCCACACTTAGAAATTCATATGAAAGTTTGTGAATATGGATTCAATTCATGGGTAATAAGGATCCGTCTCACGAAAACTATCCGTGAGACCGTCTCATATGAGTTTTTGCGTAGTTTTAAAACCATTGAACTAAAATAACACGAAGGTAACACTAATATAACATAAAGGTAACACAAACATAACATTAAGGTAACACTAACATAACATGAAAGTAAAAAACAATGTTAATCATACATTCATGTTATGTTAGTGTTACTTGCATGTTATGATAGTGTTACTTTCATGAAGGTAACACTATCATAACATAAAGGTAACACTAACATAACATGAATGTATGACTGCTTGGAGCGAATCTTGGTGGGTTTGAGAGCACCCACCATGCGCGTGGGAGCGCATTGGGGCGCATGAAAACGCACGTGAGGCGGGTCGATGCGGGATCCATACACCAGTTGCACAAAATATTATGCCTAAATTTCTAGGATTAATGCAAATAGAATTTAATTTTTTGGTCCTATTTTGACGGTATGGAGTGGGACAACGCTATTTTCTTTCATAAAAATTTATGTAAGATGATCTAACGGATAGTTTCAGTGAGACGAATCCTTATTACCCATGAATTGAACTTCTATCCACAAATTTTCATATAAATTGTTGAGTATGAGTTATGGATTGACCCGTTTCATGAAAAAATATCTGTGAGATGGTTGAAAATTAAGGAGGTCCGTCCGCGTTGATCTTGAATGATTACGGTGGAAAAAGCTGAATGCTATTATTAGATAAAATCATTAAATATACAAAACATAAGTATAACACAATTAAATATGACAACACTAATTCGAAACGTGTTGCATACATAAATTAACATTTAATACTCAATTAGATACAAATTTAATGACAATTGCGACTCACCCACATTATTGAGATATAACTATAAAATATTTATATTGCTTTCTATAAGATTATAGAGAACATCGGCCACTAGTCCAAATGATATCTTACATAAAAAGTGAATCAAATTGTATATCATATATAAATTAAGAGTGACACTTGTGTATTCGGGCCTTCGGGGGCACGGTGTCCTCAAATTAATCATCATAAGGTGTTACATATATACTTTATAGGTATCATGTATATACTTTTCAGGTATCACATTGATACCCTTATATGCATATCATACCTGTAGAGTATATGTATAACACCAAGAAACGTAACACCTGTAGATTATATATATCACCTGAAGAACATGTATATAACACCTAGATCTGTGCCCCTATGTGCCCCAGGAGTATATAAGTTTTTGCCATAAATTAAAATATAAGATAAGGCACTTGATAAATTAAAAATATTAATTGTATAATCATTAATGAATAAGTTGTATGAATCATCAAACATCAATAAATACATAAAAAGGAGACATATATGAACATATAATTGATACAGAAGCTGTTGGATAAACATAACATATCGACAAAGTTCAATCTTAAGTGATTCATTTGAAAGTTAAATTAAACGTAGATAGAGAAATTAATTAAGTTAAAGGAAAAGAGGAAATAGAAAATAAGATGAATATTATTTGAAAAAATGAAATCCCAAATTAAATAATTAATGTCCAGCTAAGGACCAAAGTGATAAGAATAGAACAATAACATAATGATTATAAGATCAGTAGAATATCAAGAAAGGTGACCACTACCCCTTTTCATGGGGTCCAATTTAATTTTTAGACCATGCCAACTCTCTCTACGTCAATCACTTATACCCCATTTTCTGATTCATATACATATATAAGACATTAATCCAATTAAAAAAAAAAATTTGGGTGGAATCACTTTTTTCTGTTGATCATAGACTTGTGACTAATAATTGCTCAATAGTGTACAAATTTCCCCTGCTTTTCCGGCATCATTCCCTCATTCTCCTCTCATAATTCAAGAATTACTACCAATCTCATACTCACCACGTATACCCGTCTGTCAATGTGTTTGTTGTTGAGGTATTAGTCGAATTCATAAACGAAATAATTGTATGATCACTAACTATCTTGTAATGTATCGGTAGTAAATAAATATTAAATAGTTAAAAAACGGGTATGGTTGCATTGTCCTCGAAGATTGATAGGTGACACAATAAGAGCTACGCACTATAAGAAAATATCAAACTTATAAAGACGGAAAGGTTCACCCTTAATTGCATAATGTCCGTCTTTAAAGAATGTTAGTGATGGATTACTGAAAGGAAAGCACCAATCATTAAAATGATTTGAGCGACTTATCACTATCTGTCACTAGATTACATTTCTAATCCACATGTATCTCTTAGTGTATGCTCATATGAATGACCCAACATATTAATAATTTGGTATATTGATATCAACAAATTTCAAAAGTTTCAATAATTGTATTTATTGGTAGAGGGTTATGTGATGTTGAATGTTGATTGAATACAAATGTGACATTTTATCTAGTGTTTTGCTTGGGAAGTGGTCGAATGGTGGGACTAATTGGGTATGTTTAAGATGAGAATGAGGGCAAGACGGTCATTTTAGTATAGCTAGCAAACATTACTACCAAACTTAAAGAAGATGATCTCACACATGCAAACAACACAAAACACACATGCACAATGCAATTCAAGAATTGCTCATCATTAATTCTTGAAAAAACAAAGCTGATCTAAAGCATGCAGACAACACAAACACACACAAGTATGTGAGTTTTAACACAGAATAGGGTAAGAGAGAATGATTGGTTTGAGCAAAGTGGCAAATGAGGACACAAATTTGCTTTTCAAGAATAACATAAGAGCAAGTGGAGTGAAGAGAGATGTGGCAATAACAAATAATATAGTATTATAAAAGGCATAGTGCAGTTTAAGATAGGAGACAAAGCATATGTAATGATGCCCTATAAATCCAAAAGCATGCAACTAAAAACACTTAAAAAAGAATCTCCTTTTTGAATTATGGGAGGGAATGTCTCTTAAACTTTGGGGAAATTAAAGCTCATAGTAGATAAAGTAAAATGGTTATGACAATTTTGATGTGAGAGAAAATATCAAATCTTGATTGTTTGGTCAAAGTAGCAATACCCCTTTTGCATTATTGGGAAAAACATGAGCCTACCCCTCCCTCTCTCTCTCTCTCTCCTCTCTCTCTCCTAAATCTTGTACTTGATAAAGCAAGATAAAGTAGTAGCTTCAATTATACAAAGCAAATTTAATGATGAGAGAGTACCATTTCCTAATAACATTCCCTCCATTTTGCAAAATCATGATCCCAATATGAGCACAAGAAAAGGGCTTTTTTTGAGTTTGGAAAAGTTCCTAAACACTTAGTTACAAACAGATAAGTGGATCCCACACTTGTCCCTCCATTCTTTTCCAAGTGTCTTCCACCATTACACAAAAGCTAGCTAGCCAACATACCACCTTTTCTTTTTTTCTTTTTTTCTTTTTCTTTTTCTAATCTCCGGCCTCATGCAAAAACCCAAACCCTCATGCGTCGTTCCACGCTGCGAAAACGGGCAAGTGATGGCCCGTAGCGATTGGACCGGGCCTCAACTGACCCGTTGGAATCCAAGAACCCACATTGGCACTATTAGGCTTAGCCAACATGGTAGGTACACCATACTTGTCCGGGCTCCCTTCCCTCGAGCTATTCAAGCTCGTCACAAGTGACGAGGCGTTTGAAAAGTGCGGAGCCATAGCAGAGGCCGGCTCATCCACGACATTGTGGCTCGATTCAAGACCAATCAGATCATGAAGAGCTACAGAGTAAGCAGGGCTCTGATAACTTCCATGATTCTTAACATCCCCCTCGTTGTTCAGGACCATTTTCCAATCACACGGCCCATTCGCAACGCCCTCCATCTGGGCTGTTGGATTGCACTCAACGATCACCTCTGGAGTAGGCTTCGTTCGCCTCGCTATCTCTCCAGTGGGCAGAGTATTGCTAGCCATGATCTTCTCCACATCGTATCGTGAGATGTCGAAATTGGTCACTGCATTCACACCCCGGAACTTGATTGCAGCTATGTCATATGCCTCAGCTGCCTCTTCTTGAGTACCTTAAATTAGATTCAAATTCAAGAATGTCACCTTTTTGGGTCTCTTTCCCATTTTGTCTCAAGAAAAACAGCCTTAAAAAAGCTAAGTCCCACTAAATTCAGCTACGTACAGTCAAAGTTGCTGTATGATCAGCCTTATAAAAGCATCACTACAGATTCAAATAAAGGGGAAAAAAACATAAAAGCAAATAAAAACACATGATTAAAACTATACACCAAATGCATATTCATACAAAAGATGTTAGCATTGTCTCAACTTACTGAAAGTGCCAAGGTATAAATCCTTGTTGCCCGCCACACGACCGATCCTCGCTTGCCATCGACCGTGCTGATGATGCCTGTTAAATATATAACCGAACTCGACATTCATAATTGATATATATTCACTAAGAATTGAAGCTGCACAAAGGATGAATAAATCTAAAATCTATACCTTGTGACACCTCTGTATATGGAAGCACCTCTAGAAAATCCACTACTCTTCCTGAAATATGAACATGAATGTAAGAATCAAAGCAAAGTAATTAATATCTCTTACAAGAATCCAGCTAGCCATGAAAATACTGTACCTTCTTAAATGCGCAACGTACTCTTGTCGGCTCATGTTCTTCATGTCCTCCAGTTCTTGGTGGTAGTTTTCCAGCTTCAAGAAAATTGCAAACACGTATGATCTTTAACACATTCAGAAATGCTTTAAATCAATCGAATCCAACGAGTAAAAAAAAGATCGATACCGCGAAGTTTATGTGAGTAGAAGGGCCCCAATACTTGAGGGCAGCAAGATCATAAGCTCTAGCAGCTTTCTCCTCCATATCATAGCCTCCTGAAATTTTGTTCAACAATGTTTTCAATAAATGTAAATGCAATTTTCTACATTGTCACATATATTATTGGTGGAAGTAAGTTCTTACCAAGATAAACTGTTGACAATATATGATTCAACAGAAACAGCAAATCCACAACATGGCAAGAGAAATCACACCAAGAATTAGGTGACATAATTAGAAAATATTAAAGAAAAAGATGGTCAAAATTTGGAGATGAAAATGAAATGAACCTTGTCTTCCTTTCCTAGTTTGCCCCTCTTTCTTACAACTGTTATCCCACAAATGAGCTTCATACCTACCCGTCCAACGATGTCTGTAGGGATCACAAATAATGGAGATGATTATTATTCAAACAAAATCTATCATTCAAAATCAAACAAGGACAAAACAATAGAATCATGATTGCTGACAATAATTCATACCAAATCTTGAAAAAAACACTGTTGGAGATTACACTAGAGCTAGATTTTACACCATGTCAAGACAGTGTTGAACTGTTACAATAGAAAAAAACTATTACCTCGTGACACCTCTATACTGAGAAGTTCTCTGTCCAAATGTGTCGATGGATTTCCTATGAACAGTTGGCTTCTGGCCCAGCTTCTCAGCTCCTCTCTTCTTAGCTCCCATGGCGGTTACTGAGTCAGTGTTCTCAGTGGGTGAGATCTGTCTCGAAGCAGTGACACAGCTCGATTGGGAGCCTGGGCTCATGGACAATGTGAGAGATTGGAGATCATTGCAACCCATTTGAAGATGGCCTGATCTTTCCTCAACCATGGTGCTAGTGTTGTTGATCTGCTGTTGTTGTTCAAGAACTGCATGGTGGTGATCCATCCATGTTTTGAAACATGGGATTTCTTCATCTGGGATTGGAGTGAGGATTTGAGCCTGTTTGCTGGCCTGTTCTTCGTTGGGTGTTTGGTAGACGCCATTGAAGAAGGCTGGATAGTAGTGAGCTGGATGCTGTCTGAATGGCTCCTGGTTGTAGAACGCACTGTCCAGGCTGAGCACCATTGCGTGATCTCTTGGGTGCATAGAGTATTGGTGAGTCGCCATTGTTGCCCCACCTAGGAAATCTTCGAGCTTTGGGGATGAACTCGCCACCACATGGCCTAGTTTTGAAGCAGTGGTGTTAGAGAAGGAGGAGAGAGAGAGGGGGGAGGAGGGAGAGGGAGAGAGAGAGAGAGAGAGAGGAAGTACCTTGAGAGTGTGATCTGGTAAGAGCTTCCATGATGCAAAGAGAGCCGTCAGATTTGAGAGGCATCACAGACAAAGGGGAGTGGAAATCATTGTTTTCTGCTAAACCATAGATGACATGGTGAGGAGAGTTGGTGAGATAGGAAGTGGGAGGGGATTCAGTGAAGTGATGATGATGATTATGATTCTGGGCCTCCATTTTCATGTGGGGGGAGAGAGAAAATCCCAACCAGTTGTTCATATTGCCATTCCCATCATCATCGTTCAAACCCTTCATATCTTCTTCTTAACTTCTCAGTTTCACACACAGACACACACTGGATGCTAGATTTTCTTTACAACTCGTTCTCTCTCTCTCTCTCTCTCTCTCTCTCTCTCTCTCTCAAGGCAACTCAATCATTGGGGATGAAATACAGTAATCATTTCATGTTCCATCTCTCTCTTTCTCTCTCTAAATCTTGTATTGTGGTCTCGTTGCAGAAACTCTCATGAGAAACAAGACTACTTATAATAAACAAGAAAAACACTTGCTTTCTCTTTCTCTCTCTTCTATATATGAAAGCCCATACACAAAATCTTAACACTCAATAGACACAAGTCCTTTTAAACAAAACAAAAGGAATGAATTTCAGCAAAGCAAACATATGCTGGGAAATGGGTAGCATTCATCCCTGCATTCCATGGGGATCTGTGTACACAATACATATATATATGTGTGTGTGTTTTGTTGTGAGCTAGGTATCTAAATTAGCATGAATATGACTTTTGCTTTTTTTATTTTTTATTTTTGGGCTTCGATCTATCTATAATATAATCACAAATATCACTAAATGCGCTCCACTCTTAAACCCTACCTTAAACCAAGATTCTTTTTGATAATAACAACACAGACAAATCACACTTGCTCTAATAAATGCTTCTGCCCAAATATGCTTAAAATGACCCATTATATATGCAAACTTTTACTTTTGTTTTGAATATTTGAGGATATTTTGTGAGTAATGCCTTCTAAAACAATGTAATTTATATTCTTTGACCCAAACTTGGGTATAGACATCGAACCAAAATTCATGTTTCAGAAATTGAATTTCAATTTTTAGTTCGGTGGAAGAAAAATGTTAAAATGTCCACAGTGGACAACTTTTAATATGTCAAATGTGTAATGATCTCATATTTTAATTATATTGAAAGTAAAAATTAATTGGTATGCGGTGGACACATACAAATTGTTGAAAATATAAAATAAAACCAAAATATCTTATACATTATGTATATTTGAGTTTTTATGTAATTTTGATTTGTGGAATATAGATGTTATAATTTTTGTGATTTGGTTTAATTATTCCTTTGATAGTTCTAACTAATTTTTTGATTGTTTTGTCTACTTTGTTTTTTTTTTTTTTGACAATTTGGGGTAACGTTCGGTTAAAACCGAATTTGGCATCGAATTGAAATATTTATATTTTATTGTTATTTTATTTTCATTGAAATCGGTTTCGATTTCTATTTTTAGATTCAGTTTGGTAATTGGATCCGACCGATGCTAGTGTAATATCAACAAGTGGGTACAATTAATGATGTTCAAACGGTTCGGCGGTTCCGGTTCGAACTGCCGGTTCGGCGGTTCCGGATTGGTGGAACCGAAACCGAACCGGTAGGTGGCCAGTTCCGGTTTCGGTTCCGAACCACCGATTGAACCGAAACCGGGCGGTTCGGCCGGTTCAAACCGGCCGGTTCCTCCCTTTTTTTTTGCATTTTTCTTGTTCATTTTGATTGTGCAACTCCGAATTTGTTAAAATGTTTGTTTCGATATAATTCATGATTGAAATAGACTAATAGAGTACAAAATCGAACTGGCACAAATGTTTTCATTATAAATTGCAAAACTATTACAAGTTATACAATTTCTAAGTTTCTAACCTAATGATTGCAATTCTAATGAATGTATAATCTTAATTCTAATCTATTAAACTATTACAAACTAAATATATCTATTACAATTACAAAAGTTTATCTAAAGATTAAAGAGAAGAGGAAAAAAATTGAAAGAGCTTGAGTTTCATTCTAAGTTTGGAAATGAAATTCAAATCCAAACTTATAATGAAATTGCCTATGTATCCTTAATTCTAATCAAATTAAGGAATCAAAGCTCACGTAGTTCTCTTACCTCAACTTACCTACTTCAATCGTCAAGGTTGGTGGCGGTGCTAGCGGAGGACGTTGTGTTTGAGTCGTAGCCATAAATATCCTCGCCACCTTCTTCATCCACAATTTCAAGGTCAAGATATTGTTGACGTCTAGCAGCTTTACCCCAATCCTCAAGAAGCATGAGGTTAGAAACATTCTCCGCCGCCAAGTTTGATCGTCTCGCACTCAACGTGTGACCCCCAATACTAAAGGCATGCTCAACCGAAACCGTCGAGGCGGGAGTTGCAAACATTTCCTTAGCAATAATGGTTAGAATAGGATACATGGTGGTCCTTCGTGACCACCACTTTAACAAATCAATGGAAGTCTCAAAAGCAATAGATTCAAAAGTCGCACTTAAATAAGAGTCTAACTCTTGGGTAGGGTTACCTCTAGATCGTTTTTGTGTCCTAATGTCATAAAAGTTGTAAAATTGACTAAGACGTCCAAAACTAGATGAAGATGAGGAAGACTCTACATTTTGATGTCCTAAATCTTGACTACTACTAGAATCACCATGAATTGTTTTATATTCTCCATATAAATCATATAAAAGACTTTTAGCTTTAGCCACTTCTACAGTAGGATTAGGCACATATTCAACCATATCATAGTCAGTAATTACACCATTTGGGAACAATCCATTATAATACATAGTTAATAATTCCTCTAATCCATCTTCCCTAATCCTAGGATTAATAATTTTGCACACAAATATAGAGGTGGTATCTCAAAATAATATTTCAACCATTTTTGTTTCATCATAATAATGAAATTAGATAAAATAGGATCATCTTTATATGAGTCAATTACCAAAGCAACTTTCACACATTGATCTAAGGCTAGAGGAGATGTAGGATAATAACATCCACTTACTTCCTTAGTAGCTTCTTCAAAAAATTTTAACAATTCCATCATGTGTATACATGAATCCCATGAATGAGCAAATAACATAACTTCACTATTACCATATTGCATAAAAAAGCACATAAAAGTTCTCTATAATTATAAGAATCTTGAAGCATGTAATAAGTTGAATTCCACCTATGTGGCACATCTTTCACAAATTTTTTTACTTCCATACCATTATGCTTACAAAATTTAGCCCATTTTTTACGCATTAGTACGGTATGAGCAATTAAAAGAATAGCTTCTCTAATTGTAGCTATTTCCCCTTCTACGGTTTTTAGGCCATCTTGAACACATAAATTAAGCACATGACACATGCAACGAACATGAAAAAATGCACCATTTAGTGGAGGTTTGCAAAATTCCATTATAGTAGGCAAGCTAGCTTTATTATTACTAGCATTATCTAATACTATAGCAAATAATTTATTTAGTATTGCATAATCATTTAAAACATGTATTACTTTTTGAGCAATATGTAAACCGATATGTCTTTTGTTAAAATCAACAAAAGCTATTAAACGTTTTTAAACATTCCATGAATCATCAATCCAATGGCAAGTAATACCTATATAATTAAATCTTTCATACGGATCCTTCCAAACATCACAACATATAGACACTTTTTGAGAAATTTTAGCTAAATCTTGTATTAACATGTATTTCTTTTCTAATACTCTTTTATCTATATCACGTGTGGCCGTGTTCCTATTTATCATTCTAGCCGGAGGTTGTAAATATGTACTCACATAACCTTCGTATCTTTCATCACCCGCAAATGAAAATGGTAGATGGTTACCCGCAATAAAATCGGCGGTGTCTTTCCTAAGTTCAATTTGACTAAATTTAAAGGTTAACGAATCCATACCTAGTGACGAGTCGGTGAACCCTCTTAGTTGTGTTTGAGAGCGCTCCAATCCAACTTTGTCGGGATGCTTCCTCGAGATGTGGTTGTTGAACGTTCCATATCCTCCTCCATGTTTGAACTTGTATTGCTTCCCACAATGGTTGCACGTCACTATGTAGTCGACGTTACTACCGGGGGCGGCCTCCTTTTTGAAGTGGATGGAGAAAATATCACTTCGAAGTGGTGGAGTTGCACAAGTTGAAGTGGTACGAGGTTGATGAAAACATTCTTGTGTCGGACGGCCCTCACCCGCTTCATGATCTTCTTGATCGCCTTCGTTTAAGGCGGCTTCAATTTATTCCCCCAAATCAATATCTTCATCTAGTGACTCATACCATCGATCAATGATAGCATCTTCATAATTTGGTGGAGGTGGCATGGGACTCTTTCCCTTCCCACGAGATGAAGATGAAGAAGCTCCTCTTCGAGACATAATTTAGGTAGAAGTAGAAATGTAATAGAAGTAGAAGTAGAAATGTAGTAGAAGACTAGAAGTAGAAAATAAGAACTAGAAATGTAGTTGAAACTTCGATCAAACAAGAAATTGTGATTGCTACTAGAGAGTGATTTAGAGATGCAAGAGAGAGCAAGAGAAGTGGTGTGAAAAATACACATCTTGAACCCCTATTTATAGATTTCGGAAAAAAAAAAATCTGCCCCCGCTCCGGTTCGAACCGCCGGTTCCGGTTCGGTTGAACCAGCGATTCGAAAGATCTCCACCGTCGATCGCCAACGTTCGAAAGATCTCGGCCGCTGGTTCAAAAAATCCGGAAAAACCGGCGGTTTGAACCGCCGGTTCCGGTTCCAGTTCAGGTTTGGCCGGTTCAACGGCTACATCATCTCGGCCGTCGATCTCCACGGGCTATATCCGTTCGAATTTGGACAGTACATGTGTCGCAGCAAAAAAAATAAAAAGAAAGAAAAAAAGGTTGAAAACCGCCGGTTCGTCGGTTAGTAAAAACTGAAACCGAAACCGAACCGCATTCCGGCGGTTCGCGGTTCCGGTTTGGAACCGAAACCGGGTCAACGGTTCGAACCGCCCCGGTTTCGGTTTTCGGAACCGTTTGAACGTCTTTAGGTACAATACAACTAGAGAGAAAATGAAACTCATTTCATTCACGTACAAAGAAAAGAAAAATCAATTTATGACAATGTATAGTTGAATGATATCTTTTGTAACAATAAAGAACGGCAATAGTGAGTTCTAAATAAGTTAATTGTAAATCATGTTAAATATTACTTATGTAGTTTTGAATCCTGTTAAATAAAAAAAATCTTTGTTTAAAACACCAGCTATATGTGGTAGCAATTTAAAAGAAGATTTATCACGTTGTTTATAATGGATGAGACTATACCCATCCTATGAAATACAACTTAAAATCATTGTTCATCTCCTAATGATATCTTTGAATTTTAGTTTCATAACTACCGCAATTTGAATCTATCGGATTTCAATCAAATTATGACTGAAAAAGTTAAATTTCACTGCAAAAATAGCTTTATGGTAACATACAAATGTCATGGCAACAGGATCAATCAATAAGAATTTGACAAGAGTCTTCAAGAAAATCGTGAGAATTATGAAAATTCATTTTGACATACTTAGTAATTTTGAGATAGGGATAGGCCCAGTTTTATAATATGATAGCAACTTCTAAATGGAATTTTATTTACAGAATTAGGAAAGAAAAAGAAGGAAAGCAATAAGCAGTCTTTTTAAAGATGAGTGTCGGTAATTATTATATATTAATTATTTGTGGTTAGCATACTCTACTCTGCTCACTGTTTCCTTATGTTATGGTCCATGCACTATATAGCAGAAAGTCAAAGTAAATATTTAATTTATTGATAATTAATATTGCAAAAGAAAATCTAAATTATAAACATACCAATAATTATCTATTAGGAGTAAACCCTCTCAAATCATAGTTTAAGAAAAGAAAAAAGAAACATACTAAATAGTGATAAAACTTATTTGAAAAATATAATTTAAAACCAACTTTATTTTAATTTGTAGAAAAAGTTTGAAACATTGTGATAAGAAGTAATGGTACAAACATCTTTTCAATCACGCGAACAAGAATATTCAAATTCAACAAAAGCATACCACTTTTTTATTCAAAAAAAGAATATTCATGTATATGTATATTTTGTACACTTATTTTACATGAGTTTGCTAGTTGATGTAACTATATTTCAGAGGAAATTAAACTATTGATGTAACTAAAGCATGCATACTTCTAAATTATCTTCAAATTTTCTATTATGGCTTTTTTTTCTTGTTTTGTACTTTTTCCTATTCACAAAAGCTTGTTACAACTTTGTTGGTGCAATCATAAATTATGAAAAACTCAAATTGTATACAAGTTTTTGTGTGAAATAATCTTCAGATATTGTCTCGTTATCAGCATATAATTTGAGCACCCAATATAAATTTAGAATTTTTTTTTCTTTCCTCCAATATAGCTCTACTATTACAAAATGGAGATTTTATATTCTTCAAAGTACATCTATGTTCTATCTTCATAGAGCTTCTAATATCCACGAATTTGTCGTTCTTTTAAGTTGCAATTTGATCATTCTTTTGTTTGTTTGTTCATTTCCATTTTTTGCTCTCAGGTCCCTTCATTCTTCTTTTAGTTTATATTAGCTCCTTGTTAGTCATTTTGTGTTTTCTTGTGAAAATTAGGGGCATGAATAATCTTGCCAATTAATCAATATTTTAGAGCATAAAGATCATTATTAGAGATGGTGTAATAAAAGCCTCATATTTTTATCAGTAAAAAATAACAATTGATGTATTGTTTTAGAATCAGAAAGATTGATATAAATATATCAGACCTAAACTGTCATGAATCTAACAGTAGTGGTGAGATTATTAAAGAGCCAATGGGATGAAAGAGAGATCTAGAGAGAGAGAGAGAGATCTAGAGAGAGAGAGGTGGGATGGATTTGACGGGGAAAGAGGTGGGTATCCATCCAGTCACTTCATCTATACACGTTTTTCTTCTACCATTTTCAACTATCTTACTTTACTGTCATATTTTCACAAAAACAATGTTACCATAATCTCTTTCTTTTCACTTTACTACAACGAAAGGAAATTGTTTGATACAATTTCACGAATGAGTCTCCTATTTTGTATGGTACTATTAATTGGTGATGTTAGTGGCAACCAATATGTGCACACTTGTTAGCTCAGAATAGAGTTGGATAATCTTTATTGAAAATTGTAGATGAGTGCATAAAATTGTAGATGAGATCTAACAATGTAAATAGAAGGTTTCAATTGAAATTTCTGATATTTATGTGTTTGAAAATTGTAATATTCTATTTTTTTTGAATGAAGGGTAAAGTTTTTAGTTATATGAATTATTGATGCGTGAATAAGATTATAAATGAAATCTAACCATATAAATAGAAGGTTTGTAGTGTTTGCCGTTTGAAATTTTTGATATTTCAATGAGATAATGACGGGTAAATTATATTGTAGATGAGATAATAACGGCTAAGTAAGATTATAGATAAGATTTGGTGTGATATTTTCTTATTTAATATATATAAAGATTATTTTAAATACTATATCACGGTTAAAAAAATTGAGATTTGAAGGGGACCAATGACCTCCTTGGCCCTCATCATGTGGCTCCAATCCACAACCTATGTTTCACAATTCATATATAAACTTGTCAAAATGAGTTAGATTAGTGGATAAAAATGATCCGTCTCACGAAAACTATCTGTGAAACCGTCTCACGCAAGTTTTTGCGCTTATATTTATAATATATCATAAATATGGATTTTTTTTATCAATTATTAATCTATAAATTTGTACCACCCAACTATTCTTCGGTTAGTTATTTCATAATAATACAAAATATTAGTGTGACGAGCCATAGCGAAAATGACATTTGTAGTTGGATTAATGTGTCCTTTCAAAAAGATATCAATCATACATTATTCCTAAGATCATATATATTGCACTACACATTTTATATATACCTTACAAAAATCTTTCAATTGTACCCCATTATATTGTCGGCCCAAATTTTTTTTTGACACAAGCTCCAAACGTTGGTATCAGAAATAAGGGTATTCTAAAAAAAATCTTATCAATTGAATGTATTTTGTTATGAGATTAAAGAAATCTTGTTTTCTTTAAGCACATATAATAGAAGTACACTTTGGCAGTAACACGGGGTATAAAAATAATTGGGTTAATCTCAAATTTTGCCATGCATGTGAAATCATATATTTCCATTTTTTAACAATTAGATATATGTTTTCTAATTTGGTACTATATGTTTTGACTTTTTTCAATTTCAATTCAGTTTTCTAAGGTTGGTTAAGTATGTTTCAAACTTCTTTTCAATTTGATCAGTCCAATTTTGATCATAATTCTCAAAACCGTCGATGTAACTATCCCGACGATCAAGGACCAAAATTAGATTGAAACTGAAAAAAAATTGAAACATATAAAACCAAAATTGGAAAACTTAACTGCAATTGGAAGAAAATGAAACATATAGGACTCAAGTGGAAAAATGTGTACTTGGTTGTCCAAAATGTGTCTTAGATACAAGATCAAAATTGAAATTAAACCTTAATTTTTTTTTATGTCGAAACTACCACTTGGCAATTGGAACGGTTTGTTGTGTATGTCGAAATAGGCCCGATTGATAATATTACATGTTTATTTACAATTATAGATCATTAGCTTCCAATCCATGCCAGTAGTTTTAAGCTTTTTAACACGATTTAGACCCAAACTTTTAGTCATTTATAATTTTGCAACGTCATGGTTAATCATTTTTAAATAAATAGAAGTATACAAGAACTCATTCAACACATGGCTTCAATGATAGCATATGTGCGAAAGAGTACGTTACACGAAAAATAACCACGAACTTTTATATAAATTGTGGAACGTAGGTGATTAATTTAATTTGTGAGATTAATTAAATTTACTAAATGATCTTTAAAAATCATACTCTCGGACTCAATGGAGGACAAAATTGTATTTATGCATGCCTCAATATTCATACTATACACAAAATATCCTCTCAACAATAGAATAAATCTATTGAGCTTCATAGAGCCAAAAAGTTATAATTTGGCTTCCAACATTTATTTAATTATCCCATAAAAAATGATCAGCATTTTGCACCAAAGATTAATTAGTTCACCATGAGACTATCTCATTTATTGAAAAAGAAAATTGAGGATTGACTAATATTATTCTTTTACGTTAAAAAGAAAAAAAAAACAAGAAAAGAAAAAAAAATACTCCCTCCGTCCCAGTCGAATTTGCCTACTTGTCATTTTCGTTTGTCCCAATCCAATTTGTCAGCCCATAAATGGTAAAGAAATTATAAAGTAAAAAATATAAAAAAACATTTTTTTAATCAAAAAGTAAGCAAAAAGTAACCTAAAACAACAAGTTAACTGTATTTTTTAGATTTTGTGTCCGATCCAAGTAGGTAAATTAGATCGGATGGAGATAGTAAAACAGTACTATATATCTCTTTAAAAAAGTAGCATACATGATAATATTATAGTCAACAACAGATGTTGGACAAAAAGTGGGAGTGGGTGTCTTTGTGCCCCATTTATTCCAGGAATGATGATAAAAGGGCCCTCTAAAATCACATTGCTTTTGCTAATTAATCCATCTTCCTTTTTTTATTTTTACTCCCTAATATTATCAATCCCATAATTGATTTTGTAAAATTAGATTAGAAGATCCAAAGGCTATAAATGTTCGATCAAAATGGGAAGATTTACTGATATAATTTTGTGAGATGGAAAGTTTCACTATCCATAAATCAAACTAATCATTTTTACAAACTCATATGTAAATTATGGATTATAAAATAAGAACTAAAAAAAAAAACCCTTTTAAAGCATATTTCAACGAAAAAATTGTGGATTAGAAAATGATGCAACTATAAAAAATTGAATTAAAATTTGCGTCACGAACAGTTTCTGTAAGATAGATATGTGAATTTTGAAGTGTTGATTGTGCGATGACCTGTCTATAAAATGATTTGTGAGACGGTCTCACGTAATGATTTGTGAGACGGTCTCACGTAAGACTCCCTCTTAAAATTAAGGGTCTAAGAAATATAAGATCATTCACTGTATAATTATTTAAAATTGCAGTGAATTATTAATTTCAAAGATAAACAGTAAAATTTGGTTGGGGTGAACAGAAATAATTATGATGGTGTTTATAAAAAATTCGTGCGGTTTTTGTGCATGCACAAGTACACGAAAAAAATAATGAGGAGACAAATATTCAAATGTAAATGATTAGGTTTGGATGTTGAATGAAAATAAAGAGTTTTTTGAGAGGGAAATAATAAAGCATATATATATAGGATGTTGAATGAAAATAAAAAGTCTTTTTAGGGCAAATGCTGCTATGCTTCAAGTGCACGAATTTAGATTGGTGCAATTGGGGTGATCCTACCCGAATCCGCACACCTGGATTTTCCTTTTTTTTTTTTTTTTCATTTCAAACAGTTACCTTTATGTTGTATAAGTGTGACCTTTATATATAAACATTATGACCTTTATGTTCAGTAACTTAGGAAAAAATGAAGATTTTCAGATTTTTTCGTTTCAGATTAAGACCTTTATGTTGTATTGTTGTAACCTTTATGTACAATTCTTATGACCTTTATGTACAAATATTATGACCTTTATAATCTATAACTTTGAAAAAAAAATTGAATTTTTCAAAATTCAGTGCATTTTAAGGATGAATATATGTGCAGCTAATATTACATAAATGTAAATATGTACAAATTTTGCTAAAATTCTTCATTTTTTTCTAAGTTATAGTATATAAAGGTCATTACATTTATACATAAAGGTCACACTTATATAACATAAAGGTCACATGCATATAACATAAAGGTAACAATTTGAAGCGAAAAAATAAAATTAAAATAAATTAAAATAAATAAAAGTGCGCGGATTCTGGTCGACCCGAACCTGACCTGAATTGTATGTGCACCAGTTGCACATGAGACTAACTCTTTTTTTGAGAGGGAAATAGTAAAGCATATATATATATGAGTAGGTCTTGCGTGCCCCCGGGGGCACCGTGCCCCCAAACACTTATTGTAATACCTTTAAATAATATGAGTAATACCTTAACATGTAACAAGTAATACCTTGAATAATACCTTCACTAAAACATATATTTCAATTATACACGTAATACCTTATGAATATGCAACTAATATCTTATGAGTGTACCACTAATACCTTCAAAAATATACCACTAATACATTATGCATGCACCAATAATACTTCATGAATATATACCTAATACCAAACTAATAATATCTTTGGGGTACGGTGCACCGGGAGTACGCAAGTTTCTGTCTATATATATATAGTAGTACCAAGAAAATGGCCTCTTTTTTATTATATGGTAATCATGACTGAATCCACCAAATATATAAATCAAACTATGTATATCAAAATTAAATAAATTCCTTTTTCTGTCAAACCAAATTATTAGCATATACCCCACCCCAAAAGCAGCTCATGATCGATGAATATGTATACCTTTTTCATATCACTTTCACTGTTTCCCTTCACTATAATTTTCCACAATTTTAATTTTGGTGGTCTCACTTCATTTGTTTTAGTGGAATTGGAAAATATATATGCATGGATTGAAAATGTGATAATTTTGGATGTTTTGTTATTTTTGTTTGGATTTATGGATGAGAAATGTTTTAATTTTCAACTTTATATTACTTCAAGTTGGTGTATGAACTCAAATCGATTATGCTAACTAGGACCCTTTGTAGAGCACTTAAGATATGTTAAAATATAGTTATTACTATTTTAATGTTATAAATAGAATATTAAAGTTTAATTGGCCTTTTAAAATATGATGTAACACAAATTAAATGGAAAATATTCATTTTGGCTCTCCTCATATATATATATATATATATATATAGTGACAAGCCAGAATTTCCATTGAGGGGTCCACCATCAAGCTACTTTTATATAATTGGGGAAATCTTTATGTGATTTATTCCACTAAAGTTAAGATATCTTTAAAAAAAGGCAAATGCTGCTGTGCACCAGGTGCACGGATCTGGATTGGTGCAACTGGGGCGACCCGACCTGGATCCATGCACCTGGATTTTCTTTTTTTTTTCTTTTTTTTTTTCGCTTCAGGCTATTACCTTTATGTTGTAAAGATGTGACATTTACGTTATATAAGTGTGACCTTTATGTATAAATGTTATGACCTTTATGTTCAGTAACTTAGGAAAAAAATGAAGATTTTCAGGTTTTTTCGCTTCAGATTAAGACCTTTATGTTGTATTGTTGTAACCTTTATGTACAGTTCTTGTGACCTTTATGTACAAATATTATGACCTTTATAATCCATAACTTTGAAAAAAATTGAAATTTTCAAAATTCAGTGCATTTTAAGGATAGATATATGTGCAGCTAATATTTCATAAACGTAAATATGTACAAATTTTGTTAAAATTCTTCATTTTTTTCTAAGTTAGAGTATATAAAGGTCATTACATTTATACATAAAGGTCACACTTATATAACATAAAGGTCACATGCATATAACATAAAGGTAACAACCTGAAGTGAAAAAATAAAATTCAAAAAAAATAAAATAAATAAAAGTGCGTGGATCCGGGTCGACTCGGACCCGACCCGAATTGTACATACACCAGTTGCACAGGAGACTAACTCTTAAAAAAATATTAATTTAGAAAAGTTTCTTACAAAATTTACATTAGAGGAGTTAGTTAGAGTTGAAACTTTTGATATTTATGATGAAATTTTTTAGTTACCATGATGATGTGTGAACAAGAGTGTAGATAGATTAGATCTAAGAATGAAATAGTTGAAGGTTTTGAATAATTTCTAATATTTTAATATTTTTGGGATGAATGGGGAAAGATTGTAGATGAGATATTAAATGAGATTGTGACGGTAAATGAGGTTGTAGATGAGATTACAACATATAAATAAGATTATAGATAATATATTTGGTGTGATATTTTTTTATCTAATATATACATAATATTATTTTACCTTTAAAATGTGGTATTTTTTATCTAATATACACAAAATAATATATCACGCTTAAAAAAATTTGAGGGGGGTCCAGTGACCCCTTGGCTCTCGTGTGACTCCGTCCCTATATATATCCCTTTTTTTTTTTTTAAGGAAATGATTCCATGTTTAATTTTAGTTGTCAAACTTGATTCTTTGTAACATTCACTTGTACTCACTCCTCCCTTTTTCCCTTTAACCCTTGGAACTATATACATTTGCATTTCCCATCTACATTTTTCTCATGTAGAGAATATTCCCATACAAAATCCAATTAGATTAATATAATAATAAAATTAAAAAAAAAAAAGAAAAACCGTTGAAAATTATAAATAGAAGAAAAGAAAAGGACAGAGATATGCATGGCAAGAAGAGAGGTGCAGAAGAGAGCAGAGTTGTGTTCATTCATGTTTACCTGCTCCAACCCCTTTGCCTGGATTCCCTACCCAAGAAGTACCCTTTATTATTATTATTATTACTATTATTATTATCATCATCATGTTAAAATTTAAATTATTTAAAATTATACCATGTGAACATGATTATACTAGTAGCAAATCAGTTAATTTCTTACTTTCCAATGAATTCCTAAAACCATTTCAAAACTTTTTTCATTCCTTAAATCTTAATGCTGAGGAAAGTTTCATTCCATCTACGTTAACCTGATTATAATTTTCACTCGAACTGTTATTTTAATCATGTTTTTTACCGTTGAAAATAACATTGTATCAGCTGCCAAATATGTTAGTTTCACCAAGTTCCACTTCAAATTTTCAAGATTTTCTTATTTTTGCAAATTAGATGAGTGAATTTTTTACTAATTTAGAGACGTGCTACATAATTTAATCAATTAATGCAGTGAATTATGTATGTATGTAATGGTAGAATAAATGAATGAAAGGTAAGAGAGGTTTCACACTGAGAAAGAATAGAAACACCAAAATCCAAAACCAAATCTAATGGAGATCGCCAGCTACGTACAACCTCTATCTAGATGGGGATTTTCAAATTACCAAACCCTAATTTTCACTTTTGCCCCCTCAACTATCTACACCTATCATTTTCTCACCCTTGAACTACCAAACACGATGTAAGAGAATGATTAATTTTCTTATCTGACTCTCGTTTAAAGTCGGATTGAGTAGTTCGATTCCGAACATGAAAGCTCAGAATTTTCTATTTCATAAATTCCAAAATAGATAAAGAAATGGTAGAAGTGTAGAAGAGAAAACAAAGTGTATATTAATAGTATAGATAGATAATTAGTTTGAGGGGGTGAAGTGTGAAATGGTGAAAGTAGAAAGGGGTAAATGAAATATAAGAAAAATAAGAGTAAAGAAAAAAAGAAAGAAAGGGTATTAAAATGTGTGTGGAGGGTGTGAATAGTCAGTGAAACATTGCTACCTTAACATCTGAGAATGACAACAGCTGTTAAAAGTCTGAACCCCACCCCACCCCACCCCACCCCACCCCACCACCAAATAGTACACTGTTATATATATGTCTTTCACTCATCTTATTACCTTTCTGTTTCATAGCTCCTCCTATTTTTCTATACCTTTTGTTTTTTCAATTTCTTATCTCTTTTGTTTTGTATTCAAATATATAGAACCTAATTTTATGTCACATGATTAATGCTAGCACACAAATGTGTGTAGAGTTTTCATATACAATTCAATGACACTTAGGTTGTGTAAGGATCCAACCTACTTATTTCATATGTTATGTTGTCACATTCACTGTTGTTCAAGCTTATTTCTAGTCAATAACCTTGAGAAACTGTCTTTTTTTTTAGTTAGTTTGGTCTAAAAAACTATATAAGTTCCAAAAGTCATAAAAATGATGTCTTCTTATACTTAGGTTAAAAGATGTTTTTCTTGCCGTAGAATGAATAAAAAGATTCAAATCCGCATATAATATGTAATATGTACAAATCAAATATATTTGGCCGTACACAACATCTGTCACGTTAATAATTCAAAGAAATCCTTAAACTATTTACTAGCTACTTAATTCAGTTTTGTTAAATGAAAAGTGAAAAAAGAAAATCAATCAATTAATCTCTCTCTCTCTCTCTCTCTCTCCAACTAGTTTTGAAACGTCACAATCTAAGCCAAATTGTATGGTCACAATCACCATAGATTCCCTCTTCTCTTTATATCTCAGAGTAGATAAATTGACTGGCTCCTCTTTATCACAAATAGAGTAACAACCTAAGAAACATTAATAGATATTACCATAAAAACTAATCACAATCAACTAATTATCTGCCTCCACACTAAATTAACAAGCGCCCCCCCCCCCCCCCCCCCTTTTTTTCCAAATCTTAATCCAAAAAAAGAAAGTGGGGGTGGGGTGGGGTGGGTGTTAATATCTTGTATCAGATGATATTAAGTGTTGCTTTTTCCAAATCAAAGTTTGAAATCCTATAAACAAAGAGGGTACTTGAATGTTTATGTTGATGCAATGGCCTGAAAATGTGAATTAATTGACTTCACTTTTTTCCCAGTTTTCCTTTGCCTATAAATGGATACACCACTAAACACATTTCTTACCATGCAATGGTGTTTGCAATTTTTTTGGGCAAACATGTCACCTCTTTTGCCAGCTTCAATATTTATTTGGGGCCCTCACTCTTCTTCTTAGTCTCTATCTAGTATTTCTTTTTTTATATTCATCTCACATTACGTTTACGTCAATACACAGATTATCCGATAGTTCTACATGCTACGCCGTGCAAAATGAAAGGACGTTCAACAACGTTGACCTACTAATATATATTGAATGTAGTTGATTTACTTTGGAGCAAATGGACCCTTCGATCAAAAAGTGTGTTTCATCTCATATTATTTCAATTGTAACGGAGGATAAGATAACACTTTGAAATAATAGCAATTAGAATACAAGTTATTGCATTCATTTTATATTGAGAAGGTCTTATGTCAGACCGTCTCACGGATCTTCTTGTGTGAGACGAGTCAATCCATAACCCATCCTTAACAATTCATATTGAAATTTGTGAAAATATATGGTTTCAACACATGGTAATAAGGATCCGTCTCAAGGAAACTATCCGTGAGACCGTCTCACATGAGTTTTGGTGTTTTATATTTAGTTCTAATCAAGACATATCTTACAAAAAGAGGGGGAAAAGGAAGGGGGTAACTGATTAATATAAATGTATCACATGTGACAAGAAGCATTTAATTATGATAATACAAAATTAGATAAATTACAAGTTACCACTTGGCAATTAGGATGAAAAGTGAGGGACCAAAATGAAAGCCCTGTTTTTACCTGGAAAAGAGGTCATATAGTGTAAAAAAGTAAAACTGGTAAAAAGAAAATGAAACAGCAATTTGCCTTGTTTAAAGCTTCCTCCTATTCTTGAGATTTTCTTGCTAAAAATGTGTACCTAGCTGGCTACTACAAAACCACTATTTTAATTATAACTTCTTTGATTCTTTATTTTTAATGATATAACTGTACTAAATCATAAGAATTATATTATAGTTTATTCTGAATTAAATTTCTGCCATTCGACTCATTCCACATCTTTTCATGCACTTGCCAAATTTATTTTTGAAAACACTATATTTGACTTTCTTTACACAAAAGTTTGCTGTAACATAAATGCATTTTGCATTCACTGGACAAGTTAATACTTTAACATCATTCCTAAAATAAACTAATACTATTTCAAGATTGTGAATAAAATAAGTACAATTATTGTTTGATATTAAAAACAAAAAATACAAACAAAATTGAGTGGATGAAAAACAAGATCCACAAACAAATGAACAATCAGTACTAAAATTATAACTAAGCCTATAAATTATAAAAAATATTTCAAAAAAAGGAGTTAGAAGAAATCCTCTAATAAACTTAGTTCAGCTAGATGAGCCAAACCACAATTCACGTTATATATAATTGAAAATGCATTTCTGCGCCTTGATGAAATAGTGATGAATATACATACATTTGTGTCACATGTGGAACTCTACGTTAGTGAGAAGTAATAAAATAAATTGAGATAGATGTCTTAAACTAAAAATTTATGAGTATAGTAGTGTATAAAAAGCCAAAAAAAAAAAAAAAAAGGAAGTAAAAATTAGTAAACATTTGACTTGGTAGTCTAGAGACAAGAGAGAGGAATAGAGTTAGATAGGTAGATGATGTGATTCAACAATGAGAAAGGAAAAGCATATGTATCATCAGTCAAACAATAGATATTATTTTCAATTTTGATGATGTGACAAAATTAGCAGTAAATAGAAACCAAAAAATCAATCAATGAAAGAGTGATTGGAATAAATATCCCATTAATGGGAATATTAAATTGAATGGAAGGCTATGTGTATACATATTTTGTGAAGGCTACTTGACAAATACAGCCTGCACCCCAGCTGTGCTATTTACCAGTCCTATTTTTCTCTCTCTCTCTCTCTCAATTTATGGTTCATGTTTTTAATCGTGTGATCTTGTATGAAGTTTAGTTGATGTAAGAATAAAATATCTTGTGATTTCATATTTGAGTCTTAAATGGAATCATTTTGCCTCCTAATTAAACTAATTATTAAGCAATGTACAAGATTAAATGAAGAGCAAACTGATAGGCTTCGAATTTGATGCAGAATGTTTTTGGGATTGGAGTGAAGTGTTTTTTTGAGACTTTAAGAACACGTTGTCTTGTATAATAAGATTCAAGAAGTATGTTTTCAAGATCAATCAATGTGGACTGATATATGATGTTCTAATTGAGGTTAAAATAATTTATATGTATTTACAGATGGGCTTAAATTATGTTGAGAAAAATTATTGATGTTAAAAAGTTCAGATGATAATATATACATTCTACATAATTATTCCTGCTAACCTAATAAGCGAGAATACATAATATTTGTGTCCTAATTCTTTTAGACATGAATGATAAAACATATGTTTAACTATGTATACATGTGAACATTTTCCATATGTAAGAAAAAAGTTGTTGCAAGTATAATATTGGATTGATTGCGTTAACCTAGTACTTATTGTTGATTAATGTTGGGGTTGTGGTCCTTGTGGATAAAATAAATGAGAATATTGTATCCAATCAAGTTCATCCTAGAGAGAGAGAGAGAGAGAGAGAGAGAGAGATCTTTAATAGCGTAGAAACTGAGGGACATGGTTGCCTTGTCCTGCAGTGTGTAATAAATAACACTGTCTATGTGACGTCTATATAAATTTAGCCCAAATATTTATTTTCAATTTATTCCAATATTCCTCTCAAAATTATCTGCAAATAATAATAAAGTAATAGCAATATGTCAAAGGGACTGTTTGGTTTCACTATAACAACTTGATCCCATATTTCCACTAAACCCAATAAACTATTGGAATTTTTGCACTTTAGCCTGACCCACAAAATTGTATAATATCGTTCCATTTTGTTCTTTCAACTCTTAAATTTCCCATAATACCATTACAAAAATATATTTTCTCTTAAATAAAGAATTTAAAATTAAAAATTACAGAAGAAAAAAAAAAGTACAAACTTCACAAGTAAAGATGCATTCTAAGGTTTTAGGTAAATAATTAGGATTAACAAAATATAAAAGACTGCCCTTTCAAGAATTAAAAAATACAAAATTTACATACATTTGTTCTCGTTATATAATTCTAAGTCAATACTATTGGCCCATTTGAATCCAATATATAGCTGGGCCGGACAATAGCCTGTCAGATTACAAGGATTAATAAGCCAAATTCACATAAGAATACGTTCCTTAATGGGCCATCCATAACTCTTTGCTGACTCAGTTAATATGATTACAAATCTGTTGAGCCCAATTGTTCACAAGCCCATCATATTAGCCCGTTAATGGCATTATCATTTACTTTTATCCTTTTCTTTTACAGTTTACCATAGCATATTCCAATTTTGCCCAACTAATTTCGAATATGAATCGCAACTTATTCACACTTGACATGGATATAGACAATCGATATGGCATCCCCGTGAAAAGTTCGACTCAAAATTTTCATATTATTCACCGCATGCGTGTTTTATCGCTGTGTTGTACTCATGCAAGTTAAAAGCTATCTTGTCATTTCTATAATGGATACATAAGTAAACATATCAACATATATCATTTCAAGACATCAGAATCCTCTGCATTTACATTTTCGGTTTTAAACACAAAATGTTGCATCCTGAGCAGAACGAAGGTCGTTGTTAGGCTCAAAAGAATCGAGCATCCTTGTTACCATCGTCTCACCAATGATGTAAGTAACTGCAACCGGTTTTAAACAAGCTATTATTAGGAAACACTAGAATGAGGTTCGAGATTGTGGCAAATATTAAACTCAGCGGACTGACATTAAAATATGAAAACACACAGAAAAGAAAATTAAATGAGTGAAACCCCGTGTTGCTGAAGTTGCTTGAGAGAATAAATTTGGACACATACCTCAAAGAGTTCAAACGGGCTGCCCCGTTTGTATACATCGTTCTTCTTGGCTTTGTGAGTGGGGAAAATGGTGAACAATAATGTTCTCCATCCAATGAGTAGAAAGGCTGTGCTTCCCATGGTTACCAATATAAAATTGGTTGGTGGTGTATGGCCGAGTGATGCCGTTCTTATAATTAATCCCAACTGCAATTTACAACGAACGAAGTTGAAGCAAGCATAAAATCAGTATTGTTAATTGCTTTTCTTATTTCTCCATTTATCAGGTAATATAAGGTATAGGCAGAGCCATATCAGATTCAATGCAGGCACTTACGCCTAATTAAAGCATTACAATCGGCAATAATTATTCAGGCCAATCCAACTAAAACTAGCTTTACAATTACCAAACAGTGAAGTAGAGAACAATCAACTGAGAATCTCCATATATTTGATGTAGAATGAAGGAAAAGGTAAGTTCTACAGCATATCTTATACAACAATTTTCAAGCATATTTTCCTGATATTCAATGTTTCATGCATAGTGTGTTTCAAGGACCATCTCTATTTCATACAGTGTGTAAGAGAAAACTGAATAAAACTAAGCCATGGTATATATTTGGTTGAAAGACTAATTTACAGTGAAATGATGAAAACACAAATGAATCATCAGAAATAAAAGCTTGAGCAATCTATGACTAAATAAAGTATACATAAGGGCTTGAATATGTATCGATTTGTGCTTGAATTTATAGTAATGATGAAAACACATATAAATAAGGGCTTCGATGTACATTGATTGCGCTAGATTACTGCTATACTAACTGTAGAGGGATATAAAGTTTCTACGAAGCAATGGTGACAACTAGTTTGCATGTATATACAAGATTTTTTTTTTGATGAGAATGTCCATCATGTAAACTTGAGTATTACGTAGTCGAGTTAATAAAAATTCATAGTGAGAGTTAAAACACTTCATTCTGGCTCCCTCTCTTTAAAAAACTTCAGCAATTATACTAAAATTTAAAGAGTACCAAAACCAAATTCTTTTGCGCCATATGTTACATGTCGGAATATATATTTAATCTATTTAGTCAATAATAATGGTTACCACACGATGCACACCACACATTCTGATTCTATCCATGAATTGCCCCATAATTGAACTTTACATGACTTGCTCGCAAACGTTAGATGAGGGTCCCAACCCTTTGTCTGTTTGTGAGTGAGTGCGAGTGATACTTCATTTTTTATGTTTTTTTCAATTTCAATAAGATCTCTTCTTAATAGATAATTATTTGCAATTGACAGAGAATTTCTTCTAATATTAAATTCATGTGAATGGATTTGCATTAATAAAATTCATTGACTTTTATACATAAAAAGAGGGCCAATTTACTTAGATTTAGATAGTGAATGGAGTTTCTCATTCCATTCTATCCTAAAACTGGTAATGACCATTCATATTAGAAAAGTGGTGTTCTGTTTTCTTCTGCAGCACAATCTTGTCTCAACAATCAATAATCTTCCTCTATTTATTTTTACAAATCTCGTAAATGATCATATCTATACTATTCTTGTCTCAAAAGGCATGATATCTTGCCTCTACTCTTTTACATCTAAACCAGCAGGTTGCAACAAGATCACAGTTCTGCTATGTATATATGACTAAAACATGTTTGTCATACTATGTCAGTGAAACGTCTTCATTTCCACAATTGACAACAGTATCTTTGCAAGAGTTATTTCTTGGGTCATAGTAAAAATTACATTCTTTGACTTCTGAAGAAAGCATAGCAAGGCAATATCGAAGAAGTCCAAATGAACCTCAAACAAAAAGGTGGATCGACCTAGTTCCATGGTACCAAAATAAACTAGGAGGAAACCATAGTAGAGTGTAGAACCCTTAAGACTCTCTAAAGTTTTTTTCATCTTCTATACTTCTATGTATCCAATAAAATTCCAGAAAGATAATATTTGACTTGTACTCTATTGAATACATCAGTTCCGAAACCATATCCAGTAAGCTCAAAACCAGTGAGCAACAACAAGAAACTTCTCAATATCTACCCTCCAGAGAATAAGCATTTTTACTAATACTATGGCACTACAAAGAAACCTTATATAAAACCCCAAGAAGCAATTTACTATCCCATCATACCTCCATCAATGACAATAAAAAGATACTTTAATCCTTGCTTCAACAACAGCAACTCAAGAAAACTATGAAAAGCAAGCAAGCAGCTAACTTTAAAGACCTAAAAAGTAGAAGCAATAGATGATATCATCATTGTTTAACTGATAAACACATGAAGAGCACAAGTATCGAAACGGCCTTACCGGAATCCCCAACGACCAGGACTTGGCGGCAGCAGAAACAGCACTCCACAGACCCTTCTTTCCACGGCCTTCATCACTGTATCCCCCAAGAAAGTATGCACTCAAAAACCACCCTATCATTCAAGAAATTTACAAAAAAGGACGATTCATAATTCAGATCACAGCACAACACGATTCAATACGAACACAAATGCAGCATATCACCTAGAGAGAAATTAAAAGATCAAATCATCCAAGGAACAGAAAACTGTACCAGCAATAAAAGGGTCAGCAGTTCTGAAGGTTTCGAAGTCCAAAACCGGGAACCCATGACTAAACCTCCCAATTGCAGCGAACAGCAGCAACGCCGCCACATCGCCGCCAGCCAACACCGCCACGAGGCTGCAATTCAAATCCAAATTCCAACAAACCAACCAAACAAACCAGAAAAGAAAACGGTAAAAATACACAAACATACTACATACCCCCATTTAGCGAGAAGGGAGCTGGAGTTGGGCTTCTCGAACTGAATAACACCTTCAAGGGGTACATTCTCTTGGCCCACAAAAGATACAGGGCTGGGTCCAGGGCCCTGATCGTCAAAAGGGACTGCGGAGGAGGGGGTGGCGGTGGCGGGGTTGGTGGAGGCGCCGCCGGAAGACTCGACGGCCTTGAGAGGCTTGAGGCGGCGGGAGAGAGAGAAAGTGGGGCGGCGCTTGGAGAAAAGAGGAGGGACAGGGTGGACGAATTTGAGAGAGCAGTGGTGGGTGTAGGAGAGAAAGGCTCCGCCGGCGGCGGGGCTGAGCAGAGGCACCATTCCGATTCTTGTCTGATTTCTCTCTCTCTAACATGTGGTCACCATTTATATCTTATACATTTATGTATAATACAATGTATCCATTATTATTTTTTGAAATTTCCAATGTCCATTTAAATTTATTTAAATGGATATTGCATATATTTATCATTATTTATTTATGTGTGTATCGTATTCTTCTTTTTATGTCACAAACTACTATATTATTTATGTGTGCAAAGAATTTGCAACTTAAATTAGTTTACCAATTGTTCTTGCAATAATTATTTTTCCTTATTTTCTAATGTTCATATAATTTACAGAGTTACCAATTACCAATTATTAATTTATCATAATTATGTATTGATTTTGGTATTGGAAAAAAAAAAAAAACGGCAATTCAAGAGTAAGTTACAAACTTTATATTATTTTTCAATTTGATTCTATGTTGATTTTCCAATGAAAAATCAAACATTTTAGGTCAAATTTGTCAATGTTTAAAAATTACATCATTTCTTCATTTAACCTTTCAAAATATGGGGAATTAAAAAAAAAAAAGGATGAAGAAAAAAACTTATGCTAATACACATTTTTTAAAAATGGATCTCAAATTTGGAAATTTAAGTCGTGATAGAAGGGTGGATCATCTTCATTTATGCATTTTTTTTTCTTCATTTATGCATATGACATATGGTTTTAAAAAATGAAAGAATATAACATTATTATTGATAAAAAAAAAAGTGCGTTATTGCAATTTGTTAAAGAAAAATAGTAGTGTAATACAGATAGACATCATTTATCTGTTACATAGCATGGTGATGTGGATGTTACATTTTCATTGTAACCATCGAAGGCTACAAATAGCCTCCCAATTTACATCTAAACTTAATGTTTTCATTATTTGATCCGTAATTAAATCCTATTAATTAGTCAATCTGTTGATTTACACGATAAACCTGATTATCCATACAATTGTTTTTTAAACAACCCCTTTTTTTTCTTTATCGAAATATATCAGTTCTTTAAATCAATTGTTGAATTATTAGTGCATAAATCTTTTTTATAATTATAATTATTAAGCTCTAATACTTTAATGGTTGAATCATTTTCTTGGAGCAAGCTCTGCGTAACCGTTAGAGCAGGCATAATTTTAGGATCAACTTTTTACATCCACTTTCTCATGTTAGGCTAATTAAATTTCTAAATTTTTTTCACTCAATCTAAGTATATATTAATACATAATAATATTGCATTGAATTATTTGAACCGAAGTGTACACTATTGAGTAGGCAAAAAGAGTGTTAACAATACTTAGCATTTACACCTGCAACTACAGAAGCAATCACTCTTGATCAAATCGAAACATATTTTGTACCAAATAGAGAGGAAGAAGAATTGAGAGCAGAAAATCACATCAAAACAAGTATTTTTGAAGCTGAAACAAGATTCAAGAAATGACAAGACCAAATGTAATGATCAAGCTGAAACAAGATTCAAGAAATGACAAGACCAAATGTAATGATCAAGCTGAAACAAGATTCAAGAAATGACAAGACCAAATGTAATGATCAAGCTGAAACAAGATTCAAGAAATGACAAGACCAAATGCGAGCACCATCCTAACAAAGCTAGCTTCCTCAGAGCGATGATAGGAAACATACCTTTAGCTTAACCCGAGTATACCAAACCGGTTCACATGAAGCATGGCCACCAACAATAGAAATGCGGTATGAAAAGAATGGATATAAAAAAATTATATTACAATAACTGAATACTGAATCTTGAATCCATGAATTTTCGAAACTAAAAATAAGAAAACACGCCAAATCTTTATAAGAATTAGAAAGATATCTAAAGCTTGGACATTGGAATAAACAGACCCAACCCCATCAGTGGGAGAAACTTCTAACATGTCAATATCCACATTCGAGACGCCAAGAGGTCAGCTTGAGTTAGCAGCAGCTTGATACGATTTATCATTAACTCGTTGATTCTGTTTGTTAGTTGCACCTCCAAGGCCCCTACCAGAACTGAAAGAATTGGCATCTACATTGTTTATACCTGTCTGAGAGAGTGTCGACTCAGTTGCATGTTGACCATCGCCACCCAAGACCCCATTGTTGTATCCATTCATCGACATACCCATAACTCCAGGTGCACCATTTAAGTAGGTGGGATAGAGAGGGGCAGCACTTCCATAAGGGAGGAAGTTTCCCCTAACGCCTACCATTGCAGGATTCCACGGACTCCTAGGGGCGATCGGGGTCAGCCCATAACCAATTCCACCATACCCTCCAGAAGGGTAACCACCACCAAAAATCCCAGCCCCATATGGATAACCAGCAACATTGCCGTATCCGGTGGGGAAATACCCGAATCTTGAATTGTAAGGCACGTAATTACCCTGCTGATAAGAGTTAAAGTTAGGGCTTCTTCCACCACCCAACCTTCCATTATAACCAAGGCTGCTACCGCTGATTCCATCTTTTGGAACAGCTCTTTTGACCTCGACAAGCTTTCCAGTCAGTTCATGAAATTTCGTCTGCATAACTTCCTCTACAGAATCCTCGGAGTCAAAAGTAATAAAACCAAATCCACGCGGTCTATGAGTCAGATTATCGTGCATCACGACTACATCAGTTATCCTACCAAACTTCTCAAAGTAACTTCTGAATTCTTCTTCAGTCAAGTTAGCTGACAAACCCCCTACAAAAATCTTCTTCGTCCTAAACTGATCGTTGCTCCTACTGTTAGTCCTATTATTCCTATTCAATCCCCTATTCTGTTGTTGTTGAATTTGTTGTTCACTCCTGGGAATAGCCCTTTTCACCTCCACCTATAGAAAACACAAGTCAAGATAGAAGCTCGGCAAAGTATACAGCCCCAGGGACTACAGGGAAGTGCAAACAAGCAAATTAACATATCAGAATGAGGCAATAGCACTATAACAAAGGTCTCAATTCTGCCAATTGTATTATCAATGACAATATCATAGAACGTTAGTTCTTAGCTCTAACGAGCAAATTAAATACACAGAAATTGTAGACAAAATCGATTTCCAACAAAGACAAAGGCCTAAAAAGCATTTCAATGTTTATATCAAAGCTAAGCAAAGTAAATTCCAACAGAGAAATCCAACTAGAGCGCAGAAGACATACAATAATACCTACATTCCCAAATATCAAAAAATTCAAATTCAAAAGAATAAATAAAGAAACAAGAGAGAGAAAAGGAAAGCATAACAGGCGATTTGAACAGCTAAGAGAACAGACACAGCGATGTAGAAGCCCATTAACGAAAAGCACACGTTTGCAGCCATGCATTGAAACACATTGAAACCGAAACCAACAAAATCAAGCTAATGACAAAAAACAAAATCACGAAGAACAGAAAGGGGGGAAAAGATAAAATCTCGAAAAATCCTGAAAATCGAGCAGAAACGAGAAAGGGGAGGAACCCTAGAAGAAGATTTAAAGAGGAAACAGACCGTTCTGTTAAGAATTAGATGGGAGTCGTGCAGAGCGCGATCCACGGCGGAGGAATCAGAGAAGGTAACGAAAGCAAAGCCCCTGGGGTGGCCGGAAATCCGATCCCGAGCAATCACGGAGCCCAAAACGACGCCGTACTTGGCAAAATGGTCCTTGAGCACATCCTCGGTGGTGTCCCAGGAAATGCCTCCGACAAAGAGCTTATTCTGCTCCGCATCCTCCATGGCTTCCCAATTGGGCGCAGGAATTGAGCGGAAAAGGAGAGGGGAGGGGAATGAGAGCTGAGGGGGGAGAAACTAGGGTTTGTAATGGGAGTGAGGGGGAAGAAATTGGGAGGAGAGAGAGAGAGGGAGGAGAGAGAAGGGGGAATTGGGATTCTTGGTTTGGTGTGAAAAGAGGGTCCCAAAAGTGAGGAAGAGTGAATCTGAAATCTGATTAGTGTTTGAAGCCCAACACGTTCACACTTTTGTATCTCTCTCTCCCTCTCTCTCTATCCAGGAATCTATTTTCTTGTTTTTTTCCTTCTTTACTCTCTAACCTCCACTAATCCCATTCTTATTATTCTTTATTCCTTTTTGTTAAGATCTCACCCACACTATTACAATTTTTTATTTCAATTCCGCTCATTCACAAATAATCATCCAAACTATACATGTTTTGTTGTTAGCTATCTAAATTTTTTCCTGTTACAACTAACTATTTCATTTTTCTATAAGTTGCAAACAACCATGTACGATCATTACAACACAATTTCCGACCAAATCAAATCACATGTGAAGCACAATCTATACTTACGAGTGTATTTTTTTCCATTTTATGTTAAGTTTCGAGAAAATAAATAGGATTCCTACTTTAAATCTTAAACTTCAATATTATTCCTCAATTTTGTTGAGTATAAACGAGTTGAACAATAGGGAGATGTAATTATACATGAACTTTATTTTTAGTGCCGAACAACTAAAATAAACACATCATGGACTTTTGGAAAAAGATTTTGGGATTGGGAGAAGTATAGAACATGTTCTATAATCCATAATTTTTTTTTCATATCCTAATTTCAATTGAAAATTCTTAATTTATTTTTGAAACCCCCATGCTAGAAACTACAAAAGTTATAATTTCCTTATTATATGATAGGAATACATATCTACAATTTTTTTTTGAAATCCCTATTATTTCCCTATTTTCTTTATCTTTCGATTTTCTCCTCTTTGTATACCCGATACTCTTTTTCCCTGTCATAGTTTTTTTCCCACGAGGTTTTGCTATGCCAGGGTTTTAAGGAGGCTGATCTTTCATTTTCAACTTGTTTTTCTTACGTTGTATAAACTTTTTTCTTTCTTTTTATTGAAAAAAAAAAACATTACTCATTTTGACGTATACTTATGGTACATCCAAATAAGTTTTAATATTTGTCTTAGTTTTTTTCCCTAATTAAACTTAAAATGATAGAAATAGCCTCATAAGTATAGGGTGCGCCTCATACGTGATTTGATTTGGCTAAAAAATGGTGTTTCGATATTTTTAGATGATTATTTGTACTCTTACAAATGTGAGATTGTTAGTTGTAACCAAAAAAAAAAAAAGTTTAGGTAGTTAAATGCAAAAATGAGTATAGTTTGGATGGTTATTTGTAATTAATTGTTGAATTAATATTAAGTAACATTTGAGTGTTGAAATGATTTGATGTATAAATCCTTTGTTTGTTTGGATAAAATGTTTGTTAGTGAATCTGACCAACATGACCCATGCAAGGATTGTGCTTAACTAATTCTAAATTCCAGATATAATAAGTTACTTAAAAAAACCTAGTGGTCATTATGTATTTAACTTAAGCCGAGATAATAAGGAGAAAAATGACATAATTATAGTTATTTGAAATATGTAAAGCAGAAATATTAAACTTATATTTAATCGAAAGTAACAATTTAATATAATTTAAGTAGACGAAAATGGATAGAATTGTACACTACATTTGAGTGTCTGCCTAAAAAAAAAAAAGTTTGTTGTTAACACATGATTTCATAAGAGAAAATGTACCAATATGCCATATTTAATATAAGAAAGATTTGTCATGTACTATAAGTTAATATATTAAAATGGCATGTACTATAACTTAATATATTAAAATACCACATTTTGACCAACTCAAAATTTGACAATGATTGACAATGATTGGACATGAAATCAATGTATATATCATAATATTAAAATAACCCTAAAAAATAGGGTTATTCGAAAATACCATATTTTTTAGGGTTATTTAAAAATATTATATTTTTCGAATAACCCTATTTTTAGGGTTATTCGAAAATTATATGTAATTTTCAAAAATATCATATTTTTCGAATAACCCTATTTTTTAGGGTTATTCGAAAATTACATATAATTTTAGGGTTTCATTTATTTTTGTTATTTTATTTCTTTTAGATTTATATTTTCTTAGTAAAATTTTATTTAAACTTACATTTATTCTGCATGCATGTGAATTTACTTTTACTTTTCAGTTGAAATGATATTGCTTACTTACTTTTCAACAATTGTATTGTTCGAATAGTATAATTATATGTTATATTCGAACAATTGTATTGTTTGAATAGTATTGGTTATCGAATAGAATAAGGAATAAATTATTGTTCGAATAATGAGTAATTAACTAGTAATTAACAAATTATTGTAATTAACAAGTAATTATTGTGGAATACAATAATTAGCATAATGAGTAATTAACAAGTATTTTATTAATGTTCGCATAATTACAATGTTCACATAATGTATTGTATTTTATTCATTCATTAATGTTCGCATAATTACATAAATTATTGTTGTGTTCGAAATAATGAGTAATTAACAAGTATTGTTCGAATAATTAATAAGTATTGTTCGAACAATACTTAACATATATAATAACTTAAGAAGCATTGTTCGAATAGGGAATAAATTATTGGTTATTCGAAAATTATTTGTAACTTTCAAAAAACTCTAAAAAAATATGGTTATTCGAACAATATTGTATTGTTCGAATAACCGTATTTTTTTAGGGTTTTTCAAAAATTATTTGTAACTTTCGAAAAACCCTAAAAAAATATGGTTATTCAAACAATACCATATTGTTCGAATAACCATATTTTTTTAGGGTTTTTCGAAAATTATTTGTTAGTTTTTAGGATTATTCGAACAATATCATTATTTATTTACATTTTCAATTTGTTTTTTTTTTTCATTTTAAGTTATTTATTTATATTTTCATCAATTATTTATATTTTTTTGATAAATTTTTCACTTATATTTTTTAATCAGGATGACTTTATTGGTAGCGGTATGGTTCGGTGGTTATTGGGAAGGTTTACAGTATGTAGACGGTACACAATCGGTAATTAATCTTGAAAGATTTACTTATCAAGATTTATTGAGCTCAATACATGAGATCGTGCTTGCCGACATGAATATTTGGATGTATTTGATTCATTCTCTTGTGGAAACGAATAGAAGATTGAAGAGGAAAAAAATAAAAAATGATTTCGATCTGCAATACTGTTTATCAGAGTATGATGAACTTTTGGTTGTTTTCGTTTCTTTGAAAAGGATGGATGTTGGAATATCAGGTGGAACCTCTTATCATATAGAACAAAGTCCAGTAGATGAGGGGTATAATCCAGGTGGTCAAAGTTTGAATGCGAAGGACGTGGGAAATTTGAATTGGTTATCTCTTTCGTTGGGGCTACAGAATGATGAAGATTTTAATTCAAGATGGGATGTAGACAATAGTATAGAATGAGCATCTTCAAATCAATCTTGGGAACCCTGACCGTCCCAATCTGAACATGTTGAATACAGTGATTTGAACTTTTTTGACCTGAATGTTGCCCCAACTGATGAAATTGAAGAACCGGTACACGAAGATAGGTGGGAACAAGAAGACCATGATGACCCAATAGATATTATTTATATTATTGGACTTATCAAAGTAATTGTGTGTATGTATCTTGATTATCAAAAGTTGACAATATCCTCTTTTTTCTAGATCCGAGCAATTTTGAAGATGACTTTGTACTGGAGGAAGATGTTGAGGCAATGTTGGATGAGGATCAACGAGAGACACATGAGCAATTCTACTCTGACATAATGAGAGCTGAGTGGTTTATTCCTGATGTACCTTTATTCGAGCACCCTGCTTTTTCAGAGATTGAGCGGACTCTAGAGGGTCTGCGGAAAGAATCGATGTTTGGCAATAAGGCCGACCTGAAAAACGCAGTTGGGTACTATCATTTGGAGAATCGAGTTGAATACTATGTGGAGTACTCGGACAAACACCGATGGTGCGTGAAATACAAGCAAAAATGTGTCCTTTCGTAATCACAGCATCTGAAAAATATGGTGTTTGGAAAATTGCCAAAGTTGTTTTGCCTCACACTTGTTCATATGAGTTGAATGCTAGTGCTTCCCACAGACTTCCATCCACTTTGATTGGAGATTATTTCATCGAGAGACTTCGAAAAGATAGCTCCGATCTCGCTCCTAGGGACATCATTAGGGAGATGAACGAACGACATGGTCTTCATCTAAGTTATAAGCATGCATTGACAACAAAACGTCATGCAATGAGAAGTGCGTATAGTGAATCGAAGACGTCATTTAGCATGCTTCCAGCTTACTGGGAGGTCTGCATCGCCATCAGCACTGAAATGAATAGATATGGCCTCAGGTCTACCCGAGCTGGTCGTGGGCTCACTGGGAGCGGGTGTCTGCAATCTATGCCCGTATGTCGTTGGTTAACTAGCAGCTGTAAAAATAGAGATGTAGTATGCCCTCATCTCGTCTCTGATCATACCAGACATCAACCACTCCAAGCGTTGTGACTCACTATCAACCTTCTCGGTGATGTACTGTACTATCTCATCCCGTATTGTGTCGCATCGGCGATCGAACCTGTCACTCATCTGGTCCATTCTACCACCCATCCACGTTGTCAACCTCGTGAATAAAGCTTTAAAATCTCCAGTAAGATGGCTCTCATCTAGTCGATGGACCAACTGCTTCAGGAGTTGTCGTAGGTGCAACGGCATTGGTCGCAGGACGACGGCCACGTCGCTGATGGACATACTGGACCCCCGTGAAAACGTCATCCTCGATATCCCTCCAGTACGCCTGCAGGGTCTCTTCATGTTCGGATTCTAGCCGCTCAATACACAGAATACCCTGTTGAGTTTATTTCATAGACAAATCACACATGCGGGGCCTATATTAAATATATTGCTCCTATATTAAATGTGTGCATAAAATACCTGGCCGCTAAGAACATGTATAACATCGACCTGAAACCTCACAAGAGACCACTTCATACAGCGGGGCCTCTGTATTACACTGTTCAATCTATGCCCGACAAATGACGACGTTATGTGGATCGCTTCAAAAGCCCATAGCTAAAGAGGAAAATACATAATTTCATGAGTCATCAACATTAATCATAAATCAACAGAAGAAATTACTTAATACAATACCAGCAGGACTACTGAGAACCCGTAGAAGTGGTAAGAAAGGATAGAGGACCGTTCCGGCACCACCGTCGGTATATTATCAATGTATTGTAGCAAGGTGAGGAAGCTCATCTTCCCCCATGGAAAGCTCTCCCAAAGTTCCTCCTGCTCGACTAAGTCCCACACCCATAAGTCGACATGTGTCTTCCCAGGCTCTAATCCGAACAGAATACAATACACAATCAAGATCTTCGCGATCATGATCGTATCCTATCGGCTGTCTTGAAACTCTCTGGATAAGAATCGCTCTAGGAGCTCAAAAATGAACACACGACTCGAGTCTGAGTCTCTGTGGACTCTGTAGTAAACTGTGCTGTGGGTGGGAGTGTGATCCCCTGATGGGTCAAAAGGTGAGTCACCAAACTTCAGCCCGGTAATCAAAGCAAACTCCTACCTCTCGAACCGACAAATGGTGTTGTTCTGCCCTATCACAAACCATCTCTCGTCTAGAGGGATTCGTGTCCCACGTACCTCACGAGAGATGAGGACGTGCAAAAAGGCCTTGCAAGACTTTGTGTCCGTCTTCCATTGCAAAAAATGGCCGAACGAGCATCTCCAGAATTCACGTACACAGTCATACCTATCTGTCGCAGTTGTGTCTTGATCTCAGCAAGTAGACTAAGACAGACATATCCGCAAATGTATGTGGTGTGCTGTCACCGGCACCCATAAATAAATATTCACCTCGACTATCCACTTATGTAGTAGGATAAGCAAGGGGTCGAATCCACAGGGAATAGTGTAATTCAATTGACGATTTCGTGTATAGAAAGCGGTAAAAATATGAGGGGTGATTGGTTTGTTGAGCAAAAATTGAAATCATGCATCACAAGAAATTACAAGTAGAAACAAACGAGGGAGATATCAATGAATTAAATAATCTAGCCCTTGGATAACCTCACCTAAAACGATTATTCCAATTTAAAAGATAGTTCCGTTTATCTACACCCTATCTCGAATCTTGCCCCTAAACCAGCGGTACGACCGAACTAGTTCGAATTATTTCTCAAGTTCATTGATTAGAAAGTACGACCCCTAATCAAACTATCTCAATGAATAATCTCAAAACATGTATTCAAGATTCAATTCATAAGATTCATTATCGATTCAAAATAATAGAGCAAATTAGGCTATGAAAACTAAACGTTCGAATCATACGATCTAGACTTAGTTATTTCAATTGCTACTATATTCACACAAATATAACAATTATGGATTATATCATGCGAATTAGCTAGAATTGATCAACAAGCATATTAAGGTGGCCAATCTCAACAAATTCATCAATCAAACATGCAAAACATAAAATCAAATAACAAAGAAATCGAGATAAAGTAAGAAATCGATACTACTCAATTAACGATGGGCGAATCATTTAAGGTTTGACGTCTCCTTGGACTAGAAAAGGTGGCTTTAGCCTCTATACATCATTCTTCAAAATACAAAAGATAAAATTAATGTGTTCTTCTTCTTCTTTTCTCCAATTCTTTTCTGCCGCCTCCCTCTCTCTAATTCTCCAGTTTTTCTCTACTGCCTCTCTCTCTCTCTTATGGATCCAAAAATCAAGATTCCCTTAAACTCCTTCCAAAATTAAAAGCTTCAATCTCTCCAAGATGGACAACAATTATGGTTTATCTCCTCCTTCCGAAATGCCATCACCTTCCTTTCTTTGTCCCCAAGATTAAGTTGAGCAAAGAGTGGGCTTACTGAATTGGGCCGCTGACATGCCAACAACAATTAATATTCACATTCTCAACACTAAAGGCCTCAGTGTTAGGCTTCTTCTTCCCGTTCGGTCACACGACTGCACCTCTTATATTCTCACTCTCAATTTATCTTTCAAACAACCTGGAATTCATATAAAATGCAAAATCAAAGCCACCGAGACGAATATGACAAATATCGGGTAAATGCAACAAAGTAGTGAACAATTGAGTACAAAATTAGTCACATTATATATGTAAAACACACACAAAACCCGACTTATTAGTATGCCATGCAACGCTGATAACCCTCTCGTTCCCAAACTAAGTCCAACTACACATATACAAATACGAATTATTAAATAAAAATAAATATTACAAATAATTATTTAATAAATTATGAATTATAATTACAATCATTTTGAATTATTTTAATTTAATTATGAATTCTATTATAATTTAATTATGATTATGAATTATAAATTATTATAATTTAATTATTTTAATCCGGATCGGGTGCCTTGAAACCCGCCCGGTTCGTGTGCCAGGTGTACATACGTCGAACGATCGACCCGGGTCGGGTGCCATGCAACCCGCCCGGGTCGTGTGCAGCAGTGTACACGCCGAACGTTCGACCCGGGTCATGTACACTACAACCCGCCCGAGTCGTATGCCAACAGCCTCTCAATAAATTATTCAAAAATATCATAATTTTCGAATATTTTCGAATAACCCTAAAAAATAGGGTTATTCGAATAATACCCTTATTTTTGAATAACCCTATTTTTTAGGGTTTATTCGAAAATATCATAATTTTCGAATAAGCCCTAAAAAATAGGGTTATTCGAACAATACCCTTTGTTTGGATAACCCTATTTTGTAGGGTTATTCAAAAATATCATAATTTTCGAATAAGCCCTAAAAAATAGGGTTATTCGAACAATACCCTTATTTTCAAATAACCCTATTTTTTAGGGTTATTCGAAAATTTTATCTTTCCCTGAATTTTAATGTCTCCAAACTCAACACATATCATTTTAACTACATTTCAACTAAAACATGCTTAAATCTAAAAAAAAAAAAAACAACTAGAAATTAACTAACGTGTTTGGCCATTGATTGTTGGTTTGAAATTTGATTCTCGGTTTAAACTCTCTTTCTTTCTACGAACAATCTTTCCCGAACAATCTTCCGAACAATCTTCCCCGAACAAATCTTCCAAAAGCACTGTAATTTGTTAAAAATGTGGCAATAAATTATGCCTGTAAATTTTTGGATTTATGGCTATGGAGGTAATTTTTTGGAAAATATGGATGAGGGTGAAGTGGTGGCGTTGAGGGGGTGAAGTGGGGGTGAAATTAATGGGGTGGGTGGGGTGGTTTGGTGTGCAATTATTATGGTAATAATTACAGGTCAAACATTCTACTAACATGTTATAAAATTGTGGTATTTTGGATATGAAGTTATAACTTGTGGTATTGTAGGATATTATGTTATATTGTGTGGTAAAATTTACTTTTATTATAATGAATGTGGTATTCTAGGCTCTGCTCTTATTTGATAAACCCACCTATTTTGGTTTAACCATCATTTATGGAATAATTCTTTTTTTTTTTCGCTCAAACTGAACCATAATTTGAATTATTTCATCCTTCGATCCAAACAAAGTTTTAGACAACTTAATATTCCTAACCAAACTAAAGTCATATAGTTTCAAATTTAAATTGCAAACAACTAAGATTTCATCAAATTTTTGGTCAAGTTGAAGCTTGAATAAGTGATTTTTAAGGTTATCTTTCTATACTGAAATTTTATTTAAGTTTTATTGTTCGTGTAATTTTTTTTTTTGGCATAATATAGATGTACGTAACATGGAATATGTGTATTTTTTATTTCCATATTTTTCCTCAGGATTTCTTCATTATTCGACATCTAGTTGAATATCATTTCAGTTTGCAATTCTATTAATTTATAGTTTAGGTTTTGTTTTCTACGTGATTAGTAACAAACCCTGTAACATTAGCACATCAAAGTTTATTTTAAAATATAAGAACATACTAAAAACTAATAGGTATCATCTTAACTTACATACTCTTTTTTGGTCATGTTGGAACTTGAGTAAGTGATTTTTAATGTTATCATTCTATACTTGCGATTTTAAGTATGTGCATTTTCTCTTTCCATGTTTTTACATAGTATCTCTTCAATCTCTTACATCTATTTGAATGTTATTTAAGTTTGCAACTATCAAGAAATTTGAGGCAAAGCTCCAAAAACAAAGAAACACTCTTGCATAATCCTAAGATCTTGATTCAAATGCACAACAAGAAATCAACATAAAACGAAAGAGACACAAGGTTTACGTGGTTCGGCTTAAAGCCTACGTCCACAGAGAGATCAAAATGATTTTTATTGAACTCCCAAATCAAAACTCACAGATTACAACTCATTCAACTCAGGCTGCGTTTGGTAGACGGGTTTAGGCTAAATTGGGTTTGATAACTAACCTAAGCGGGTGTTTGGTAAGGAAGTTTATTGTCCGGGTTTGGGTGCATTGGTTTAGGGTGTGATATTCGAAGGTTTATAATCCTTAATTCATTGTGGGTTTATCTCCAATGAACAATGACATTGTTTGTTTTTTCCATTTATGCCCTTACTATTCATTTATTTTTTACTATTTTACCCTTCTCATTTCCAAAACAATATAATTGCCATTGGGTATAGGTGTAAACCCTAACCATCCAGCTGCTCGCCATTTTTCTTCTCCCCTGAGAACGGTGACCTACGACGGCCTTCCGACGCATTCTCTAGCGGCGGCGTACCCGATTCCAAGGTCAGTTTCTTCACCCCGTGTAGCAACCTTACTTCATCGTGTTTTTCTCCATGAGTATTCTTCGCTGTTTTCCTTGCCCTATTTGATATTCTCCCCTAACAGCGGCGAACTTCGGCGGCCTTCCGACGTAAAATCCATCGGCGACACACCCGATTTGAAGGTAAGTTTCTTAAGCCCGTCTATAAACCCCGTTCTTTAGCTTTTTTTTGGCAATGTTGTGAGAGCAATTAGGCATTAGTTATTTGTTTGAACCATGCGAGTTTCGTCGAAAATGAATGCAATATTTTCTTTTCTGATATGTCATTTGATATGTCATGCATTGTTTTTCTTGTTTATAAATTTGTGTTCCCTGTCACAGCAAAACTGGTGCTCTGTTTTGTGTTGGGTATGAGGTTTTGCATTGTCCAAAACTTCCATAAATAATCTTGAGGTTTTGTGTTTTGTGTTGGGTATGAGGTTTTGTGTTGTGTGCTTAAGCATCTTGAGGTATTACCCTCATGGCTAGAGTAGAATTAACCTTTGAATTTGTGCTTGTTCTGAATCTAAATATTAAGCAGAGTATTGATTTTTCGTGTTTTGTTACCCTAATGTCATTGTTAGTGTTTCTATATAAAGTTGTGTGCGTCTATCCAATCAAAATTATAGTACCAGACTGGTATATGCTTTAGCCTTCAGAACGTTCATCTTTTGTTTCTAAAAATTCTGCTGTATAATTTTCTTCGGAAGAGTTACTCAAATTTTATCTTCATGTTTGGGGCTATGAGCTAGTAATATTCTAACCAAGGAGAGCCTATTGGTTGCCAGACCCAGTCTTTGGCTCCATCTGGTGGCACATAGGAATGAAACAACCCCTCCCTAAAATTCCTTAATTGAGTTAGCTTAATGATCTATTGTTTGCTCTGCCACCCTACTTATCCCAAAAAGGGCTGAGGAAAAAAAAATTTATATGTGAATTATATTTTTAAGCTCTCAGCCCTCTTGCTCTTTTGTTTTGAGAAACTTTGACATCTTTGTATGATTGAATTAAAAAAATCTTTGATCTTTGTTACATATGGTAATGCAGTATCATGGTGTAGATGTATGACATCCTATATCTTATTCTTTTTAATTTTTTGTTCGCCTCTTTCCTAATAACTCTTAGAAGTTAATATATGCTTATTGCTTGTGCTAGTCTATTGTTGGAGAATTGTGACCGTCTCTTGTTGTTGGATGTTTTACATCAAAAACTAATTTTTCATTTAGAAAGGATAAAAAAATTCATGTAGAAAGGATAAAAGAGGTTTAATGCATGAGGTGTATGACTATAGGTAGGTAGGCACAAAGAGGGTGCTAGAATTTAGTCTTTAATGATACAATTAGTAATCAAATATTTTATGAGTTTGTAGTGGCATCAACCATCTTTACCTTTCACATAGAAAATTCTATCACATCATCATTCTCATGCGATTCGTTAATTTCTTCTATTGGTGTCGGGATACAATATTACAAGGCTCAAAGGAACGTGGTCCTGTGTGTTGGAGCATGCCTTCTTTATTGGTAAAAATGATTTGCCATATCTCACTTAAATTTAGCTTTCACTATTCTTACAATGGTGGGTTATAAATGATGTGGTAGGTGCATCTACTGTATCTGCTATTATCATAAGGAGATTCAGCGCATGAAGGAAGTGGAGAAGAACCACAAGTGCATATTGCAGGGTACAACTGCCACTGACAACATTTTACATTGTATTTTTAAATTACTTTAGTTTCTATTTTATTTGTATGTTTAAGTTTCTTTATATACTTTTTCTATAGCATATATAAATTACTTTAGTTTCTCTTTTATTTGTATGTTTAAGTTTCTTACTATTTCTATAACATATATAATTTTTAAAGAATATTATTCTTTTAAATTTATTCTTATTTTAGTTAATGTTATTTATTATTAGTTATAATGTATTTATTATTAGTATACAATATGATTATTAGTTTAATTTTTTTATTCTAAATATTTTTTTTATTTTTATTTAATTTTTCTGATAGCATATATAATTTATAAGTATGTTAACTTTTGAAATTTCTTCTAATTATGTATAGTTTTAATTAATATTGCTTATTAGTTATAATGTGTTTATTATTCGTTTACAAAATATTATTGATGATTATTAGTTTAAATTTCTTTTTTATTAAGTTATGCATTATTAATTAAAACTTGTTAGGGTAGTAATAACTTATATTTTTTATTAACTTTAACCTCAACTTAATATATATTTTTGTAGTCATTTGTATATGTTCTATTACTATCTTTTTTGATAAAATAATTCAAATCTTCTAACTGTTTTTAGTAATAATATAAATATACTGAATGGTTTAAATAATTCAATTATATATATTTTGCATTAAATATATACAAGTGAAATTAAGGGTCTATTTTGAAAATTCGACTCGGGCCAAATTATTTGTAGGTATGACCCTGATCACACCACACTCTCTGAAACTCTCCATAATTCTCTCTGTACAATGCATGAAAACATAAACCAAAATAAACTTGCTATAGATCTATATATAAGGATTACAATGCATCAAGAATCAATCTAATCCGTTGAGTATCGAGTGAGATACATTCGCTTGAAGTTAGCTACTTGAACACGGTCAAATCCCATTTCTCGACCTGACAAGCATGCGCTCCGAGATAACCGCTTCAACCGAATTTCAAACAAACCAATAGGAATAGAATGCCCTCCTTTAGAAACATGCCTCTATAAGTGGAAACACAATTTTCCTTCAAAAAATGTGAAACCCGATTTCTTTTTTTTTATCAAAAATGTCACTTTGCTTATTTTTCCAACATATTACTTTCACTTCCATACTTAGCCATTTTTCTTATCAAATCTCCACCTTGGCTAAGTATCCATTCCAGCTGCTGCAATGCTTCAAGTCACATTAATTAACTGCAGCTCCACCTCGATGTCTAACTAGCTCCATACACAGTTTGAACTTGCTAGGTGGCACAACCTTAGTAAAAGCATTAGATGGATTGATTTCAGATGGAATTTTCTTCACAATTTTTTTTTTTTCCACCAAATCTCTTATGAAGTATAACCTCACATCAATATTCTTAGTCCTCTCATGATATCCTTGATGCTTAGCTAAGTGTATAACACTGTTATTGTCACAATGGATAGTAACCTTTTCCTGGAATACACCAAACTCACTCAGAATCCCTCTCAACCATTCAACATCCTTTGCAACTTCAGTTAAGGCAACAAATTCTGATTTTGTGGTTGAAAGAGCCACCATAGGTTGCTCTATAGACTTCCAACTAACAGATGATCCATATATAGTGAATACATACCCTGTAGTAGACTTCATAGTGTCCAAGTTTGCAGCATAGTCTGTATCAACAAATCCCTCAATAGGCTTAAAAAACTCCACCTGCTCACTGAACCTCAAACCATAATCAACTGAACCTTTTATGTATCTTAGCATATGTTTCACTGCCTCCCAATGCACAATGCCTGGATTAGTCATGTATCTACTGATTAAACTCATAGCTTGAGCTAAATTTGGCCTGCAACATAACATTGCATACATAATACTTCCAACTGCATTTGCATATGGAATGGAGTTCATTCTCTTCAACTATTCATCTGTCTTAGGACACTGATCCTTGCTAAGCTTGAAATGTTGACCTATAGGTAATGTTGTGGATTTGGATTGATTCATCTGGAACCTGATTAACACCTTCTTAAGATAATCTGATAAGCTTAGGAACACACCCCCAGTTTCTAAAAATCTCTGTGTATTTCCATACCAGGCATCATGCTAGCTATCCCCAAATCCTTTACATCAAACTTAGCTTTTAACTGCTCCTTAACCATCTCAATTCCATCCATAGTGTTTCTAGCAAACAACATATCATCAACATAAAACAATAAGTAGGTGTGTGTGTTCTTATCATGTCTGAAGTAAACACAACTGTCATGAAGACTCCTCAGCTTCTGCATATAAACATCAAACCTTAGGTACCGTTGCCTAGGACTTTGCTTCAAACCATAAAGAGACTTCTGCAATAAACAAGCTTTAGACTTCTTATTCTGAACATTCAGTCCCTCAGGTATCTTCATATATATTCTCTTCTTGAGTTCTTCATGCAGAAAAGTTGTAGTCACATCTAATTGGTGTAGATGCATCTTGAACTGAGCCACTAAGGCCAAAAGAATCCTTATAATGCAATGCTTCACAACAGGTGTAATCAACCCCTTCTTTCTGTGTGAAACCTTTGGCAACCAACCTTGCCTTGTATATGATCTTTCCACCTTGAGAAGCTTCAATCTTCTTCTTAAAGATCCACTTGCACCCCCACCAACTTCTAATTAGCAGGCTTGTACACTATCTTCCAAGTGTTGTTTCTCTATAAAGAATTGAGCTCATTCTGAATAGCTCCAATCCAGCAATCCTTCTGCTTGCAAGTGATTGCTTCAGTATAGCTTCTAGGTTCACTTGCATTTACTTCTTGTACAGTGAGTAAAACAAAAAACACATTGTCTGCATAACTAAACCTGTCAGGTGGTCTAATTTGTCTTCTGGTTCTATCTCTAACCAGTTGATAATTGGCTAACTCAGCCTGCTCTTCATCAATATCTTGATTCTCTTCATTATCTGATTGTATAGCAGTTACTTAAGTGAACTCATTTACCTCAACAGGCTCCACCTCAGGATCAACTCTATCAACCCTTTCTCTGCTAATGATGCAATATATCTTATCCTTTTTCATAACACCATAGCCTATATCCCTTCATACCTGAAGGATACCCTAAAAAAAGGCACTTCAATCCTTTTGTTTCCAGCTTATCTTGCTTGACATGAGCATAAGCCTTGCAACCAGATACCCCGAGACATGTGTAATCGGCTGGCTTACCACTCCATAGCTCTTCTAGGGGTTTTGAACTTTAAAGTTGTAGATGGACTTCTAGTTACAAAATAAGCAGCAGTAGTAACAACATCTCCTAAAAAACTCTTGGATAGCCCACTGCTATCAACATACATCTAACCTTATTAAGCAATGTTTGATTCATCCTCTCAGCTAAGCTTCTGCTGATGAGTTCCAGGTACTATCTTGTGCCTAGCAATTCCTTCTTCCTAGCAAAAATTGTTAACTGCTCTGAGGTGAATTCAAGCCCATTGTCTGTTCTTAGGTCCTTCAGCCTTCTTCCAGTGACATTTTCTACTTGAGCTAGTCATTCTTTGAACTTCAGAAAAGCTTCATCTTTTGGTTTCAGTATCATCACCCACACTTTCCTAGTGTGATCATCAATGATAGATAGAAAATATCTATCTCAACTTCTAGTTGGAGTCCTAGTTGGACCCCATAAATCAAAATGTGTGTAATCAAGAGGGAATTTAGAAGTGTGAGTACCTGTTTGGAAGCTAAGTCTTTTGACCTTTCCTAGAATGTACAGTTCACAGGAATCCAAAGTAGCGATTCTGTCACTTCCAAACAGTTGTTGTTTCTGCAATTCTTGGAGCCCTCTCTCACTGATATGCCCCAATCTCCTGTGCCAAAGATCAGTCTTATCCATCTCTTTTGCTGAGTGTAACTCTCCATTCACAGCATTGCCCTCCAAGTAGTAAAGTTCATGCTTCTTGAAGTCTTTTATCACCACCATGGAACCTTTAGTGACTTTGAGTTGGCCACTCTATGATTTGAAGGTGTACCCCTATGAATCCAGCATTCCAAGTGAAATTAGGTTCCTCTTCAACTAAGGAACAAACCTCACGTTTGATAGAATCCTTGTAACACCATCAAACATCTTAAGAGTAATTGAGCCTACTCATTTCACCCTGCATGACTAATTGTTTCTCATTATGACTGATCCTTCATCCATTAAAGTGAGTTTCTCAAACCAAGCCTTAACAGGGCTCATATGGAATGAACACCCTGAATCCAAAACCTACTCCATCAGTGTTTCCTTGACAGTAACAACTAAAACTTCAGCAGATTCATATCTTGAAGTATAAGGTGAAGCTTCAGTAGTTTGATTAACTTGCTTTGGGCATTGTGATGATTGAGATTGCTTGAGCTTCTTGAACTTAAGTCAATCCTTCTTGAAATGGTCTGGTTTGTGACAATGAAAGCACCTTTGCTGCTCAATGGCATCCTTTTGTTCCTGTGTGAGATTTCTTTCTTTCTTGGGCTGATGCTTGGATCTCTTCTTTTGAAACTTCTTGTCTTGCTGCTGCTTGATGGATAAACCTTCTTCAGCTATAGATAGCTTGGACTCAATGGCCTTTGAAAGTTCTTTGGTCCTTAGTGCAGTGATCATTTCATCAAGTGTAAGAGCATGTTGCCTTCCATATAGAATAGTCATTGAAATGCTCAAAAGACTTAGGAAGTGAACTCATCAACATCAGGGCTTTATCTTCTTCCAATAGACTGATTTCCACATTCTCAAGATCATCAAGAATCTTGTTAAACTCTTCTATCTGATCCACAACAGGTTTTTCATCCACCATCTTGAAAGCATAAAGTCTTTTCTTCATATACAACCTATTTGCCAAAGTCTTGACCATACAAGGTCTTAAGTCTCTCCCAAACACCTTGAGCAGTTGATTCTTTTGCTACTTCTCTCAGGACCTTATCACCTAGGCAAAAGATCAATGTGTTGTGATCCTTTTCTATGATCTAGACCCTGTCCTCTGCTCGCATTGCTTCAGGGAAAGCCTCTTCTCCCTGGAAAGCAACTCTAAGACCTTGCTGCACCAGCGAAGCTCTAATGTTGATCCTCCAAAGTCTGAAGTCCCATTTTCCATTGAACTTCTCCAAATCAAAACGTGCAGTGCTCATCTTGAAACCTCGTCGTTCCCGCAGATGACGCCAAATTGTCATGAAATTCGAGGCAAAGCTCCAAGAACAAAAAAAACTCTAACAAAACCCTAAGACCTTGATTCAAATGCACAACAAGAAATCAACATAAAACGAAAGAGACACAAGGTTTTCGTGGTTCGGCTTAAAAGCCTACGTCCACGGATAGATCAAAATGATTTTTATTGAACTCCCAAATCAATACTCACCCAGATTACAACTCACTCCACTCAAGATCACACTTGATCACCACTCTCTGAAACTCTCCATAATTCTCTCTGTACAATGCATGAAAACGTAAACCAAAATAAACTCGCTATAGATCTATATATAAGGATCACAAATCAAGAATCAATATAATCCGTTGAGTATCGAGTGAGATACATTCGCTTGAAGTTAGCTACACGACTTTCATACTTAGCCATTTTTCTTCTCAGCAACTCTATTAATTTATAGTTTGGATTTTGTTTGTAACATTAGCACATCAAAAAACTGATAGGTATAATCTTTTTTTCGTTCAAAACCAAAGAAAGGAATATGGATACGACAAGTGCCCATACATCAATACAAGATACAAAACAACATAACAATAATTAGATACTAAACATCAACACTTAAATATCAAAATTCAATCTAAGATTCGAAAAGAAATGTCCCTCATTGATCAGTACTAGCTCCATAATCTACTTCCGATCTCATCTACAATATTAGCAACGTCCCATGATGAGTTATCAAAGTCCACATTATTCCTCCACTCCCAAACAATGCAAATCCAAAATCTAATAGCAAGTTATTATTTGTTTTACCGAAATGCAATATATATTTATATACACAAAATATTATGAGTTGGATTCCTATGAGACCGTCTCATGTGTAACGGCACTCATGCACGATCGTGTCCCGGGATATTATAATTGAAAGAGTGAAATATTATAATTAATTCAAGGAAAGTATTATTTGTATAATTGGTATATATTTGTAAGATGTCACTCTTTCAATTAAATAACACTATAACTAAAATGTTACATATTTATCAAAAGCATTAGTTTAAAATATATAAGTGAAAATTACAATTCCATCATTAAACTTATCAGTACCATGATGAACTTCTTTATCAATTTTTTTTTATTTTTTTTAGTGAAAATTAGTGCGTTTATTCTCATGTAAGAACTTGAATTTCAGTGCTTAACTTAATTCAATCTTCTCCAACATACATGTTATTTGTCATAGAGTTCATTAACATCAACTGATACCTTTGAAATTATGAAGATAAATACGTGCATAGAAAAAGAAAAGGTCGTAAAAATTATTCACAAAGCTTGGATCAACATCAACCCAACTAATGGCCCACAAAAAATGTGTGTTTCATAATTCAATTTATAAATATAGCCCAATTGGACCTTATGTTCATGAGCCCATACAAAACTATGGGCTATGCTGTAAACATTTATTAATAATTCTAGAGTTAATATACATCAACCAAAAAAATAAAGAGTATTGTTCTTGTGCACAAGTTGCATGAATCTAGATCCATGCAACTGGGCACCCATGGGTCGGGTCGGGCCAGATTTGACCCGGATCCGTGCCCTTTTTTTAAAAAAAAATTTATGCGGTAACCTTTATGTTATACGAGTATAACCTTTATGTTATATGACTATAACCTTTTTGTACAAATATCATAACTTTTAAGTTAATATACTCAAACTTTTTTCAATATAAAATGTAAGATAATTATGTTGTGATGATTTAACCTTTATATTATGTTGATTTAACTTTTATATATAAATATCATAACCTTTATTTACTTAAAGAATAACATAAATGTTGTGTTAATATAACATAAAGGTTAATATTATTATGTGTAAATGTTGCATTATTACAACTTAAAGGTTTACAGTGTGTTAAAACCTTAAAATTATATACTTACAATTATTTTAATCATGTAATATAATTGAAAACTTTTATATTCTTATAACTTAACATTTATGTTATATTGATATAACATTTATATACAACTATCATAACCTTTGAAAAATATAAAAGTTATATTATTATAATATAAAAGTTAAATTATTATAACGTTAAGGTTAAGTTATTATAACATAAAGGTTTAAAAGGTAATATATATTTATCTTACTCTGTAAAATATTAAATTATCAGGATAAAAAGGTTATGCGAATATATCATAAAGGTTATGTAAATATAATGAAAAGGTTAGGCGGACATAACTAAAAGGTTAGGTGAAATAACTAAAAGGTCATGGAGTGAAATTAGAGTTTGAGCGCGATTTGGGGGTGTGTGTCAGCGCGTGGGGGAGCGTTCCAGTGCGTTTTGAGCGTGAAAATCACCTCCCGGGTCATATGACCCGGATTGCATGGGTCATGACCCATGCACTTAGTGTATAGAAATAATTGTGAAAAATAAATCATATGTAAGTTTGAATCATTAGTCGATTTTAAGATTGGTTTTAAAGCACATTGAAGATGAATCAATAAACTCTAATAACAAGTTTTTGAAAGTGTGAGCTTGACATATAAAAATAGTAAAAGTATGGACATAACAAAACTTAATTTCTAACCAAAAAATCAAAAAGACTGAGAAACTCATGTGCAACCATCGTCCATTGCACAATGTGACGGTTGCACTTATTGTAGAAAAAATATTTTAGTGGAAAAAAATATACTTGAAATATATGTAAAAAAACATATCAATAAAATATATACTTATACATGTAAAAGACATATTTATAGTTCGTCGCAACTGAGACGGTCTAATAAGAGACCAACTCCTCCAATGTGATGGATATAATGTGTAATTCAGATTGGCTTGACTCTTGAGTCTGGAAGAAACTCAAACTTAATCAAGTAATAATCCTTTTAGTATTATTTAAATGCTAATTTATTAAATTTGCAATAAAATCAGGCTCCAGCTTAATCATGTTTGACTAATCCTTTTCGAAAGTTTCAATCAAATCCCGACTACAGCCTACTAATGTAAAGATTTGATTTGATTATATTCTTCTTTGAAGATTTGGTTTTTTATATCTTATCCAAGGATGAAAATATCGATATCGCATGTCGTATCGCAACTTTGATTTTACGGATATATCGATGGATATATCGATATCGCATATCGATGTCGCAAAAAAATAGAAAACACAACGGAAATCTTATTAAAATTCTGGAAATTTAATATGAAATTTTAGGGATTATTTTTACACTTCATTACACATATATTTCACTCAAAATCACATTAAAATATAATATATTAAAACTAATATATAGATAATAAGCATTATAAATATTGTTTTTCGAATGAAAACTGATAATATATTACATAATACAAGACAAAATTACTAAATATATTATCAAAATAAAAAATCAATAAGTTCAACTGAAGTTAATAATTTCAAAGTAATAAAAGTTATAAATATTCAAAGTCATACAACCAGAATATGTAAATACATAAAATTTTACTAAAACTAATTATAACAATTAATTGTAAATACACAATTACAACATTACATTTTACATACCAGTGCTTCACTATAACATAATTAATTGTAAAATTATGATTTTATAATAAACTTCTATAAGTTAACTAAATGTTTCACCTAATATATACATAATTAGCACAATTAAACATAGCCATTTACAATATACCAACAAAATGCTATTTTTATCAACTAATTAAAATGAAAAACAAAATAAAGAGATTAAATTTACATACAAATTCGTAGTTCTTCAAAATGACAATTGAGTGATATATATAGTGGTGCAAGTATTTCCTCTCCAATGTCAATGTCCTTTATCCAAAAAAAAAATTAGATACATTAAAATAGTCATAATTTATAAAGTAAATAATTGAAATTAATTTAATCAAAAATGTTGGGAGAGAGTTAGTGATATCATACTTTGAACCTTAGAATATATGATAGAATGTTCACTTGCATTTATCCTCTTATATAGAGAAATATATCATGTAAAAAAATTAGAAAAAAAAGTAAATGAAGTAATAATTGGTTAAAGGAATGGAAATTTCAAAAAGCCACAAAATACACAATACAAAAGTAAAAAAAATCACATAGTTTAATTTTTTGAATCAAAATCGCTCATTTTAATATACATGCGATATTTTGCGATATATCCACGATATTTCCCAATTTTCATCCAATTTTGTACTACACTGAACCAATATCGAAATCGATATCGATATTTTGCGATATTTTGCGACATATCCGCGATACCCAGGAAAAAAAAATTAACACCCAATATCCGTATCGCAATATCCGTATCCGCGATATTTTCATCCTTGATCTTATCACATCCCAAAATAGGACACGTGGCCCAATAGGAACCACCTTTGTATATCAAAATCCTTAATAAACATTATATATATATATATATATATATATATATATATATATATATATATATGAATGATCCACTTACGGAAACACACAAAAAAAAAAAGTTTTTTTATTTTTGCAAGAGTTTCTTGGAAAAGAGTTTTTATGTAATATATAGCACTATATAATAAATTAACATAAATGATGTAACTTATACTTAGAAGTTAATTCAAATTAAACGATGACGGTCAATGAAGATATATATCCAAAAATTGAATACTCAATACATCATTTTATTTTGACCTCGTATTAAATTGGGTATTTGATGGAGAATAAGGAATAGATATATTTGATAGGATTTAGATTGATTAGTTATTGTGGGTGTTATTTTTATTGAGTAGGTCTTGCGTGTTCTCGGGAACACTTATTGTAATACATTTAAGTAATATGAGTAATAATTTAACATGTAACAAGTAATACCTTGAATAATACATTCACTAAAACATATATTTCAATTATACATGTAATACCTTATGAATATGCAACTAATACATTATGAGTATACCACTAATACCTTCAAGAATATACCACTAATACCTTATGAATACACCAATAATACCTCATGGATATATACATAATATCAAACTAATAATATCTTTGTGGGTACGGTGCACCAGGGGTAGAGCTGTCAAAATGGGCTGGGCCCGTTGGGCCGGCCCGGCCCGCCTCGCAAAATTTGAGGGTTGGGCTTAGCATATAGGAACACGCCACAAGGCAGGCCTAGGCGGGGCGGGCCTTGGCGGGGGCGGGCCAGCCCGCGGGCCGACAGGCTGACCTGCCTATATAAAAAAACAATTTTTTTTTTTTTACACACAAATAAAAAATATTTAATATTGAGAAGAATTATTACCATTTAATGCAAATAATAATATTCATATATTAAAGTTAGTCAATTTATTTATAGAAATGAAAGAATGTTAAAGAAATTTATACTTTTTATGATTTTTTTTTCGTAATTTATATGTAATTCAATGCATGTAAGGTTGAATAAAGAGTAAAAAGTATTAGAAATATTATTATTTTCATTTTTTAAATTAGAATTATTATTATTTTCTAGCTTTTAAGATATTTGTGTTTTATTTGTCATACACTTATATTTTGTGAACTTTTTTATTTTTATGTTGGACTTTGGATTGTTGATTATGGACCTATTACCTATGATTGATGTGATTAATGTTACATTTTAATTTGTGAACACTTTACATTATTTAGTAGCTATATAAAATGTACTCATATATAAATAAAATGGACAAATGGTTAAAAAAAAAAAAAGTCAAAAAAAGGTGGTTGGCCCGCCCAACCCACAACCCACCGGTGGGTTGGGTTGGGTTGGGATTTGAAGACCCGCCATATAAAAAGCCCACCCCGCCCTGCCAAATGGTGGATTAAGGTGGGTTGTGGGTCAGCCCGTCCCGCCAGCCCGTTTTGACACTACTAATCGGGGGTATGCAAGTTTTTGCCATTTTTATTATTTTGGGAGTTGAATATTGAATTGAAATTGAGTTATATCTGTTTCGAGTTTTATTAGTGTTTTCAAGTATTCTAGGAATCTATGGATTATCACTTTTAATTGCGTCTACGCATCTTCCGGTATTCTTAGAGAATCAACGGACGTTATGGTATCGTGTTTCTGCTTCATCAGTATTTGATAATTGGGAATAATGTTTGAGTTTTGAACTACAAGAAAACAATACTGATAATTGTGAATAATGTTTGAGTTGTGAACTACAAGAAAACAGTAAATTACCAGCCGATTTTGACATTACTAACATATGTAATTCATTGATAAATTTTCAGGTATTCTTAGAGATTCAATGATAGATATCATGTATATACTCTTGAGGTATCATATGTATCCTCTTAAGGTATTACTTGTTTATCTTGAGATTCAGTAATAGGTATCAGATATATACTCTTGAGGTATTACATATTTACCTTGAAGGTATTACATATGCACTTTTGAGGTATTACACATATTTGGTATTATATAGGCACCTTTGAGGTATTACATATTTACATGTATTACATATGCATCTTTGAGGTATTACATATTTGGTATTATATATATATAGACACTCTGAGTATTACATATTTACCTTTGAGGTATTACATATGCACCTTTGTATATTACATATTTACCTTTGAGGTATTAACATTTTGAGTATAATAATTAATTTAAGTATCTTATAAATATCAATGTCATAACATTAATAATATGTATTATTAATATCACTAAACAAAAATATGTATATATACAATCACTATATATCAATTGCATAACAATGATAATTAGGTTATCTAAATTATTAAATATGTATCAAATTAATATTCTTTATTCTAAAAACAATAAATCAATGTTATTAGTATTTATATTTTTTTTAACCAATACAAGTAAGATTTTGTGTTGATTGGCAGAATCTAATATATATTCACGGATTTTGTATTTCAAATTTAAAAATCAATAGAAAAGGATGAGATAATGTGTAATAGTGTAAAATCCAACCCCTCATCATGTCCCCAAACGTGTGGTTTTTTTATTTTCATTAAGAAACTGAATTTGGTGGCAAAATGAAAAGGATATTTAAAGACTTTATAAATAGAATCTTGAGCAAAAGGAAAAGGAGTAAGTTTCTTGTTAGACCCGTCTCACGACTCATATTTTGTAAAACGGATCAACCCACAACCTAAAATTGTTCATATGTAAATTTTGTGGATATAGGTATAATTAGTGGTAAAAATGATCCGTCTCACACAAGTTATTTTTAAGGAGAAATTAAGTTACTCTTTTGTATCTATCCCATGTGAATTCACAATATCATATATTTATGCGTTTTTTCATTCTTATCAGTTAACATTTTTCATTGCAACTATTTGCCTTCTTCTCGCAATAGTTTTCATATTTATATTAGGGATATTATATTTTAAAATATTTAGATATATTTCATATATAATTATATATATATATATATATATAGTTTTTCAGGAGATGGAAGATATTCGACAACCATCTATTTGTCCTACGGTTCACATTGAAGTGAAGATGCGATCTCGAGGATGGAGGAGAAGACCATTATTGTGATATTCATAAGTAGGAATGTGACTTATTATATTTTAACTTCTTAATTTCTTTTAGAGTAAGTCTCTTGTGCATCAGGTGCATGGATCTTAGATCCATGTAACCGGGTTGGATCCGGGTTACCCGACCCGCTTCTCTATTTTTTTTTTTTTCGCGCTAACTTTTTTAAAAATTGGTCATGACTTTTAGTTATGTTAAGAATACATTTATGTAATGTGTAAGAATATCTTTACGTTATGTTAAGAATACCTTTATATCCAGATTTTATACATTTACGTTATGTTAGACATACATTTAGGTTATGTTAAGGATACATTTAGGTAATGTTTAGGATACCTTTAGGTTATGTTAAGGATACCTTTATGCCCAAATTTCATATATTTACTTTACGTCAGACATATCTTTAGGTTATGTTAAGGATACCTTTATGTTATGTTAGAAATACCTTATTCATAACATAGTTGTGTTACACATTTTGTACACAAAGGTATCTCTAACATAACATAAAAGTATTCTTAACATAACCTAAAAGTATCCTTAATATAACGTAAAGGTATGTGACCAGGATTTCAAAGGAACCTGGAATCATGATTTCAAAGATATCCTTAACATCACCTAAAGGTATTCTTAACATAACCTAAAGCTATGTTTAATATAACCAAAAGGTATTCTTAACATAACTAAAGGTATCCTTAACATAACCTAAAGGTATGCTTAACATAACTAAAAGGTATTCTTAACATAACGTGGCATGTAACCTGGAATCAGGATTTCAAAGGTATCCTTAACATAACTGAAAGGTATCCTTACCATAACTTAAAGGTATCCTTAACATAATTGAAAGGTATCCTTACCATAACTTAAAGGTATCCTTAACGAGCGAATTTGAGCGCATCCGCCCAGGCGCGTGGGAGCGCGTGAGGGCGCGTGGGACGCGCGTGGAAGCGCGTACACGCGCGGGTCGGGTCGGGTGCATGGATCTAGGATCCATGCACCTGATGCATAAAAGTTTTTGTGTTTCTTTTATTTGGTATCTTTTTTATCGGTGTTATTTTTAAATTTCTTCATCTTCTAATGGTGAATGTCAAATTTATTAGGAACATTGAGAAGTGTATAATATGTTTTGGCTACCATTGTTCTAATATCTTAATTATTATTATTATATTAGGATGTATTCTACTTTTAATATAACTACTCGGTCATCAAATAATAAACTACATCAATGTTACAAACAAGTTTCGATTAAGTATTTAATTTACTAACAATTATCAACCAACTTATGCCAAAATTTATCAACGAATTCGCACATGTGAGTGAAGCATCAAGAGATTACCAACAAAACTTCAACACAAACAAATTATTTTTACCAACAACAATGAATTTAGTAACAAAATGTGTTAAATAATTTACCAACGCTCACCAATTTTCAAATGAATGTATCCCGTGACGGACCCAAAATTTTAATTGAGGGGCCCAAGTAAATTAATAGAAGAAATATAGTAATACAAAAATTCTAAACTAATAACATAAATATATTATAATTCAACAAGATCAATGTATTATAACTTTTCTTATCTATTTTTCTTATTCTGAAAACGACGCATGATTGTTACATTGCTAACATTTCTAGATACATCTTTTTCGATGTATGCAACTAAACAATCATTCAATAGTGTATCACTCATTCGATGTGAAGAGAACTCTTACTCATCTTCATTGCCGAAAAAACTCTTTCTAGTATGGCTGTGGTAATCGACAATATCAATGACAATTTAATCAACAAGTAAACTAATAGAAAAACAATGTGCTTCCTTGTAGACACCATCTTTTGAGCAAGTCCTCCTAATTCATTTACTTCTGAGCAGTTTTTATCCAAACGCACATTACAAATAAAGTTCTCAAGGTTACTCTTGAGTTCATATAGAGCAAATGCAGAAAATTCAAGTGGATAAAATTTTGCAAGGCGAAGTAACTTGTTTGTGTCAAATGCCGCAAATGAGTCTATAGGATCATAACATGTCAGCCATCTACCTTTCGAGGAAAATCATGCTCACGTGGTTGACATGAACCTTTGAGTGAGTGAGCTCTACGAACCTGTTCAATTAAATTAGGTGGATAACTCATTATGTTAGACCGTAGTCCCGGATCACTCGGAAGATTTTCCATATCAACTTTATTATCATTATTTTGATGTGGTGGTTGTTGAAGTTGAACAACGAGTGCATCAACTGTAGAGGATGATGTCTCCCCATTAGATCGTATTTTTCCGAAATATCTTCCAATTATCTATATCTATAAAAAAATAGAATTATCGGAAAATAAATTAAATGTGCAAGAACTTCCTAAATCAAAATGGAGTTGATAAAATAAGTTTGCCCATCTCCTACCATAGTGAAATTTTCAATTATTTCAAGCATAGAAGAATTTTCAATAAATGTGAAACAAAAAACTATCATTTTTTAATTAATCAATAAATCACATAATTTAAAGCACCATAAATTAACAATTATGACGAAGTATAATGCAAATTAGTAAATAATGGTAAAATTTTACCTTGAAATTAGGTGAAGAATAATTGAGAGAAGGAGAGATTAGGGTTTAAGTTGGGGGAGAAAATGGTGAAAAAGATTTTTCACTCTTTCTGGTACGAGAACTCATGCGAGTGGTAGAGAGATATAAATTTTTTAATTATTTTTTTAATTAAAATATGTGAAATGTCTAAAATATCCCTACCTTTTTAAAAAAAAAAATTGGGGAACCCAGTGTCCCCTTGGCCCCATCTCAGTCCTTCCCTGAATGTATCAATGGTAAATTTGTTGGTAAATTAGCAACAATATCATCCTATCATTAGTATTTTGTTAGTAAGTTCCCAAGAGATTTAATTATTGTGTTAGTAGAATTTAACAAGCATTTGACCAACAAATGAGTGTTTGTAGGTAATTTGTTGGTAAACATATTTACGAACATATTTTATTATTTAGCAACAAGATAATCTGGTAGATAAAAAAGAGAAGAAAGATAACCGATAAGACAAAATATTTTGTGCAACTAGGATCCATGCACCAGGGTCGACCCGTCCAACAAAGTTTTGACGCGCGTTTTCACGCGCCCCAACGTGCCCCCACGCGCCTTGTGAGTGCGCTCAAACCCACCAAGATTCGCTCCAAGCAGTCATACCCCCATGTTATGTTAGAGTTACCTTCATGTTATGTTAGTGTTACCCTAATGAGGGTAACACTAACATAACATGAGGGTAACACTAACATAACGTGAGGGTCACTCTAACATAACATGAAGGTATGATTAACATTGTTTTTTATCTTCATATTATGTTAATGTTACTTTCATGTTATGTTAGTGTTACCTTCATGTTATATTAGTGTTACCTTCGTGTTATTTTAGTTCAGTGGTTTTAAACTAAGGGTATGAAATTTGGAGATGCGGTCATATTAACATAACGCGAAAGTAACTCTAACATAACACGAAGGTAACACTAACATAACGTGAAGGTAATGACCAAAATATGCGAAAAAAGTAAAGAGGCGCGGGTTGGGCGGGCCAGCCCAGCCTGCGCACGGCTCACGCGCACCCAGTTATATGAATTTCAGATCCGTGCAATTGGTGCACAAGAGAGTAACTCAATCGATAACTGAATGGTAGTGGGAAACTTTGGTAGCAGAGATCTACATGTTACTACCAAGATATTTAAATTCATGGCCCAAAGTCCCATGAAGATGAGCTCCAACACTAATTTAATAGATTCAAATTCTATATATATATTCTAGGATTTATTTAGTTCCACTATAATATAAGTTGATTTAACATTTTGGAACATTTTAAATCCAAAAACTTGCCGTTATTCAAGATTCACAAAAAATGGTAGTGTAATTTTCGTGAGAAGCATCCTAGACTTACTAAGCTATCCAATTAGTCTTACTGTTCTCATGTTAACATTTATTACTTTTTAATCATTTTATGGTCAAGTCATCATTTTCCACTTGGTAACAATACATTAATCATAGAATCCGAATTTGGATGTTATGGGCAACAATTGCGTGCACCGGTTGTATGGTGCAACTAAGCGCGATCTAAATTCGCATTGAAAATTTATATATATATATATATATATATATATATGTTTTTTTATAATTTCATGGGGTAACATATATGTAGATAAGTATAATTTGTATATACAAATATGTTGGTCCCAAGTGATAGTGGGCTTAGAGGGGGTGAATAAGCCTACTCAAAATTTTCAAACTTTTCTTCAAAAGAGACACTCAGGCAGTTTGCAAAAGTGCTTATTGTCCTGAAGGTTACTGTTTGAACAGTTACCTTGAAAGAGCTGTTAAACAGAATGAGTTTTATGCACAACAGAAATACTTTAAAAACAAAGCTCCTTTTTTGAAAATCGATGATATGCTTATTAGTGATATGAAGAAGATAAAAGCAGATAAGCAACAACAAGAATAATAACAACAGAAAGCAATATAACAATGAATGCAGCGATTTATAGAGGTTCAAGGGTGGAGTAATCCCTCTACGTCCTCTCTTCTCTTTCTCAAAGAGGGACTTTGTTAGGTTAAACGGTTGGTTTACACAAGCCTCGCTTAGACAACCTAACCCTAACAAAAACTGTCAGTCTCTCCCACACAGGGTTACTGCACAGTGACCAAACTCCACTAGCCCACACAGAGCTCTTGTTCTTCTACTAAGAACGTAAGTACTTGATCAGGAACAACCTCCGATCAAGCAACTCCCAAACAGTCTAAAGAAAGAAAGATTTTTCAACAACATAGGCAGCAAGCTTAGGAATGATGAGCTCTCTAAGCTAAAGATAGTTCGTTGTTAGACTGGACTTGAAACTTCTAAAGATTTGTAAGTGATTTGCGTTTGATAGCTTGAGCGTTTTGATCGCAAGAGTTTCAGGTGCGTTTCAAGTGCCAGTCTTCTTTTATTTATAGGTGATTTGAATTTTGTCCGTTAGAGAGTGAGAGCCTTCTTTGCAGCTTTCATAGAATATCGTGGCACTTCTGATTTGTTCGTACACTGATTTGAGAGTGTATGTATCTGTTGTTGCAATCCCCATCCCTAGTCTGACATTTCTTTAGACTTCCCTTTTTGCTTTTGATACGTGGCATCATTTGGTTGGTTGGACATGCGGTTGTGCCTAACGTAAACCTCATACACGACTTTCGAGATAACTGCTACTTATCAGGAAGCATTAGCTTCCTGATGCTTCGGTTGACTTCAACTTACTTTGTTCATCTAGCATTTAGAAGATTCAGTATCCTTGGGCAGTGTGCGGCTAGTATCCTTTTTGAGCAGCTTGCTGCAGATTTGTACCCATATATATATATATTTTCGGTTTTATGCAACAAGGTCTTCATGCTCCATTCTTGATCTTCAAGCTTCCTGATCCTATACTTAGAGATTTTACAATTGAATCTAAATACATAGGACCCTAGTCTATTACATGTTTTGTCTTTCATCAAAATCTTATACAATGTTCTTACAAAATATCATAACCTTTCAATATACTTATATTTTTTTATTAGCATAGTCATGTCTTAAGAAATTCATGTAGTCTAACAATACTTTTATTCCATCAGTGTCATACATTTATATTTTATGTACAATTATTTTAACTTTCATAAAAACTCATGTGAGACGGTCTACTGATCCTTATTACATATGAATTGAACTCATATTCACAAACTTTCATATGAATTGCTATGTGTGGGTTATGGGTTGACCCGTCTCAAAAAAAAGATTTATGAGACGGTTTCACGCAAGACTTGCTCCTTAATTTTTATGTTATACTTTAACTTTTAAACAATAAAAAAATTTCAATACAATCTGATCATACCTTTATTTAATATTACTTAAACATTCATGTAATATCACTATAACCTTTATATGAATATAAAATTTATATTATAATAGTATAAATGTTTTATAATTATAAATGAAGGTTTAAAGGTATTCCATGCATGTTTGTGTGAAATATTATTATCTATCTTTTATATATACTAAAGGAATAACCATATAGGACACTTGTCAATCCAACAATTTTTCTAATTTTAATTTTCTTTTTTACAAATTAAATATATTTAAAGCTAATTAATAATGCTATTTAATGATATCTAAATTAATGTTGATAATAAACATTAGTAAATATAATATAAAAAATTTAACTACATTTGTTAAAGTAACACATACTAGAAAAATATTTATAAATTTAAAATTTGTTAATTTAAAAATTTTAGAGTATAAATATAGATAAATAATAAAAATAAAATTAATGTGGGTTGATTTAATAAGATTATATAGTTTTGGGAATATGTGTTGTAAAATAAATTTGGAATTTATTTAAAAATAATTGTCTTTCATTTTCTATCATTTTATCAAAAATAAAATTTGAGAGTTGGAATAATATATATACTAATATTTAAAATTTCTAAATAATAGAGAAAAAATAATCATGTTATTTTACTACTGAAACATATATTTCAACTAGATAATACATATATCAGATTGTGTTGTTTTCAATGTTAAATTAAATATCATGTGCATTGTATAAAATCATATATATTTTTATATATAAAAAATAATTTTTTTAAATTTACTATATTTAATTTAATTTTGTAATCTCGTGTATTACACGGGTTCTATACTAGTATCTATACTAAATGAATAACCAAAAGTGACACATGTCACTCTCTGGTTAATCCTATTTATTTATAATTTAATTTTCAATTAATTCATTTAGTATTTATACTTTATTATAATAGAACATTTAATGAGATAATAATAATTGAATAACAAAGTATTAATAACTATGATTCTTAATAAATTGTAAATTATGAAATTTTGGACAAACATTTTAATTAAGTTGATGTTTACAATTATATTAATTGAAAATGAAAAAATACGCACAATTTAAATTTGAATTCATACTAATTAAATTAAAATTAATGATAAATAATAATAATTAAATTTCTCTATGAATAATAATTTTTAAATTTCTTAATTAGTATTAAATACCCGTGTAATACATGGGACTTACGCTAGTTATAATATAAAAGTTATACTGCTATAACATAAATGTTAAGCCGACATAACATAATTGTTACACTTACTTAATATAATTAATGTTACACTAACATAATTAAAATGCAAGCGTTATGGAATATAGGTGCATAGGAGGACGTGCAAACACATGAGAATATTTAAAAATCACATTTTGCGTCGAATCGACCCAATTGCATAGATATATGACACATGCACTTGATGCACACAAATGTTGTTACATGATACAATGATATAAGTGACTTGAATTTGGATCATAAAAGTTGATAAAAATTGAACAATCGAATTTTTTGATACGAGATTGGGGTAGAATGGATTTTAAGATTATGATGGTACAAGATGGTTAGGTGATATGGCCGAAAAAAAAGAAAGATAAAAAAGTTACATTTTTCTATCACAAGTAATTAGAAATGAAAATGATTGGATGACATCAATTGTGAAACATAATATATTACTTGAAAGTTATTAATTTATTTTATTTTACTGACCCATGTTGGATATATATAATATATAAATTTTATCCTACACACATGACACACAAATATCTAATATAAATGTCATTTTAACCTAAAACATTACACCATATTAAGTATATTCTAGAAATTTAAAAGATGATTACCATTAGTCTTCCAAAATCTATCCATATATATTTTTCTTGACCTAAATGCGTTGGTATTATAAACAAATGATTCTAAATTAAAAGCACCCTTAGTAAGTAAACCTAAATAATTATAAATATATCATTTTATTATAGGACTAATTTAATATGTAGAAAATATGTTAAAATATTAGTAATAATTTTGGGAAGAAGGTGCCCAAATTGTAACCAATAGTGATAGCTAACAAATCATTGGAATTTGATCCAAAAAAGACAACCCTCTCAGCCTTATTCTCCGGGCTTGATTTAATCCAGCTTCATTTCTCTTTCAATTTCTTGTTTTTTTTTTTCTTTCACTTTTTGGACTAATAAATAAATAAGTAAATAAAATAATAGAGTTGAATATACCCCTTTAAACTTGGGTCACGTGCCCTATGGCGTGCGATATAAGGACTTTATGATTAATAGGTTTTAGCCCCCACAACCACCTACAACATGAACTCAATTTCATTAGTTTAATTTACATTTTAGTATACATAAATACTAGTATTATAATGTAATAAAACTTCCATTATCGATCTGGTCTAGAGAGAGAGAGAGAGGAACCAAAACCAAAGAGAGAGCATGCAATGCATTGGAGAAATTAAATACTCCATTTACATCGAGTACTAAACCCCAGTGATCTTAATTATCAATTCATTTAATTTCTATCTGCAAATGCTCAATAATTAAGGGTGGTTTTATAGTACACCAAATATATTAATACATCAGACTCTCCATCGTTTTCAGTCATTAGATTTGAGATCATTGTTGAGTTTGACCTTACTAATCTCAAATATGATGAGTGAAAATAAGTGGAGAGTCATTGATCGACATTGAGTAATTGACCGAACAATGAACAAATCAAATGGAAAAGATGTACAATATTTGTTTTCTTTTCAAATGAATTATAAGGAGGGGTAGAGGGAGAATTATAAAGACCGGAAAATATGTGTTCACTGAAATTGAACCCTAAATATTACAGTCTTTTTTTCCCCAAAAGTGAGATATTAAATGTAATACAATATTTATGGTTACACTTAGATTTTATGTTAAATTCCATAAAGTTACATTACAATATATACCTATATATGATCACATAAACTCATATGAGACGGTCTCACGGATAGTTTCCGTGAGACGGATCCTTATTACCTATAAATTGAATCCATATGCATAAATTTTCATATAAATTGCTAAGTGTGAGTTGTGGGTTGACCCATCTCACGAAAAAAAATCCGTGAAATGATCTCACACAAAACATATTATACTAATTTGGATTTTTGACATATAGAGACTCTAGGTTTTATGGTTTATTGTTCTTTTATGAACACGCAAGAAATTAAGTACACAATTATCTATGCAGAACACATAGGCATAGGCATAGGCATAGGCTAGTTGCATGCCCCCATTAATTAAGCCTTTCATAAAAATACCATTTTATTAATCTCTCAATATTTAATGTTAAAATAGCACACACGTCAAGGAATGCTAGTATTCTAGTATATCTTACTAAGATACCCAACCACTATTATTTATTCATTAGTTACATATTTGAACATATTGGGAACTATTGAATTTTTCTATGTTCTTCTGATTTTATTATTGTAATATTACTTGTCAATTTTTTTAAATTAAAGTTTAAATTACAATTTAGAAGTTGTTAGTGAAAAATAAAATTATCTTAATTGTACGTGAATAAATAATTTCTCAATGCTATAGTAACTAATTTTAAAAATTTAAAAATACACAAAGATAAAATACAGTTAAATTCCCTCTTGAATTCCTGAAACATCAACTATATATCTTGGAACAAATAATTATTAGTAATATAAAATATAATAGGAAGGAACAAAACTAGATGAATGATGTCTAGAATTTTATGAAGCTATGTTGTACTAATTTAATAATTTGAAATTTGGGCTAGCTATAATAAAACAAAACAATTGAGTTTTATAATAATAAAACAAAAGATTTGAGTTTTATATCAATGTTAATTTATTAGGGGGTTTATTTATTAATAATGTTGTCTTTTCCCAACACATCGTTTTCCACTTATGCATTGGAAACTCCCATTGACAGTATTAATGTTTTTCTTGTTTTTCTCCTCAAAATTCTTACACTTAAAATGATGAGAACAATATTCTTATACTATTGAGTAACCTGTAATAAAATAACCCCAACTGTTTCTCTTTAATCTCTTCTGCATTTTTTTTAACAAGAAAATCATCTGCATTTTTCTTCAATTGGATTTAGCATTAATAATATACACTTTTAGGAGCACTACTTTTAACGTTTATACTTATAGTTCTATACGTCTTTCTTGTCTATTTCAAAGTATGATCATTTTATTATTTATTTGTAGCTAGACTACTTGTGATTTTCGTTTAAATACCTATATATTCTTACACATGAGAAACTAGCAATGTAGGTTAGAATCATAGGACGTGCTTTTATAGGGTTGGACATGAAGCTCATTCATTAAAAACATTCGATACACATAGAACTACGATCGAACAATACCAAAAAACAAAAAATCGAATACCGTTTCTTAAATAAAACCGATTTATACACAAACACTGAATTGAATGGAAATCAATTCGGTTTCTCTCATCCTAATGCAATTTAGTCAATTCGGTTTTTAACCGAATCAAAAAGAGCAATAGAAATCCATTAATTTTAGTAAACCGAACCAAACTTATATCCAAATAGAAAATGAACCTAAAACTAAATTACTGAGTTTGATTTTTGGATTAAAACATAACTCTGCTCACTCTATGTATCGATTTTTTTTTAATTACAATTACAACTAAGGGTGGGGGACTCGAACTTGAGACCATTAGGTATTGATTATGAGAGGTAAAAATTGTTATCTGTATATTAGTTAAACAAATATCTGAAATTGAGTTTAAAAAAAACAGTTACAGTAAGTAAATTAATTAGGCCATCAAGAACGAAACAACTAAATTTTAAGTGGTGGTTTCTTCTATTTAAATGACTGCATTTATCAAGATACACTAGTTGGTAACATCTAAATATACAATAGACAATACATTAACTCATATTAATTGATATTTTAATGTATAAGAAATGTCTTATAATATCTATAAAATGATAGTCTAATGCAAATTAAGTGATACATAATGTGTAGGTTAAAATGCAGCTCGAATATTATCATTCTTGACTTTAATATGTTGACCACTTTAAACCATATTTATACAATAATTTGTCTCATTTCGGTTATTCCTTAATGTTATATTAAGATTTTAATAATGATCTACATTGTATAATAAGATAAAATTAAATAATAAGGCCCACAACATACATATATGTAGGTGTAAGAATTTATTACCGTATAGGCTTTTGCAGAATTGACTAACGTGAATATATAATTACAGCTGTATGCATTTGATAAAAAGAAGAGGCTATACCAATATACATTACTACCAATACAGTGGCTTCAACTATTTATTAGTAAGTATCAATATTTATTGCTCATTATGCGAATTTATATTCTCATTTAAATTATCTGAGTACAACATTCGTTTTAAAATATGTGTTGTTTTAGCGAATAAAATTTGTTCTAGAATAAGTGTTGTTTTCAATTCAAAGATATATTTACGTACAATATTCAAAAGATATTGAGATTTACTCTTACCAAATTAAATATTGTTAGGAAATGAAAGAGAAAAAGACTCTCATTAACACCAAAACTTTTGTGCACTTGGTGCATGAATTCTTCACTCGTCCCCACATGCTCTCACCCTCCTGGTGGGTCCTCTCAAACCCACCAAAATTCGCTCAACGTGTTCTACCTTCATGTTATGTTATGAAGATATGACTAACATAACTGTAATGTATGACTAACATAACATAAAAGTAAGTGGTTTTGAACTCATGATATGAAATCTGGAAATGAAATGTATGACTAATATAACATTTATACTAATATAATATAGATGTATGACCAACATAATATCAAAGTCACGACCAAAATAATTACATTTATGATAGAAAAAAATAGGGATATAGCTCGTATGCGACCCGAATGAGATTCGTGCACCACGTGCACAAGGGACATTCCCCCATTAATTAAACTATAATAAAAAAACTTAAATAGGGGTAGATCTAACTTTTTATTATATTCTTTAATTTGTATTAAAATGCTAAAAAGACATTTATTTTGAAATAAATCTACTATTCGAATAATCATTCACTTGAAGGCCCACTAACCTAACTTGAGATTTCATACTATCCCATAATTAATTGGATATTAACATCAATTAATAAATGCATGTATAATATGTGTAAGATATATATGAGTAATTTGGAAAGAGTAATAAAAAAGAATTGTTGAAATTGGGTATCGTATAAAAGTATCTTGAAATGTAAACTCTTCCTTATTCTTATATTCTAACTCTATTTAGAAATAGTATTAACTTGAAAATAATTCTTATTGGTTGTCAAATATTGAGTCTGGAAAAAATCTAAAATATGATGGTTTTATTTTTTTTATCAGATCGAAGCTAGGTTATACCAACGCAGACCTAAAGTCTAATACGTTTAATTTGTGTCCATTTTTTAATACTAATTATATATATATATATATATATATATATATATATAATTAAGAGGTAAATGCAAAAGTCGATCAAAAGTATGATAAATTTTCAATATGTGGGAATTTAAACCTTTTTCCTTTTAAGTATAGGAGTATTTCAAAATAACATCAACTTTTTTTACCCCACATATAATTTGCTCGTAATTTTAGTTCATAAGGATATATATATATATATATATATATATATATATGTGGGCTTTAAAATAACAAACCAGTATAAAATATGATTGTTTTTAATTTGCAACCGAATTTTTTTTATAAGATATTATCCCTTAAAAAGATCATGTGTGTCCTGCATATATTTCATCGAAATGTGGCCGGAGAAAAATATTAGGTTGTATTTTGAAAAACTTATTAATTTTGAGTTACAATGGAATAAAAAGAGAGTTTATATTGCAAATTGAAAAAATGTAATATAAAGTTTATGTTGCATTTAACTCTATGATTATTTTAATCGGTGAGACTAAATTTAAAAAAAAAAAAAAAAACCCCCATGGATTAATTAGATGTTAGATTTTGTGTGTCTTTTATTAATAATTTCAAATTGTTGGAATCCCTAATAATTTCATTTATTGACCCCGTAGCTGTTCTACTACTTTCAAGCCCTGCAACTAATTATAAAACTATTTAAGAAATATATGCATATATATATATAATATTTGTTACTGCAAAATGAAGGTTTCATCGTGGTCCATACTCCACACACATAACACTTTCAAGCACAATCTTATAAATAATGATAAGAAAATAAATTATATGTCACCATTTTAAAAACAAGTTAGAAATAATTTTAGAAGTAATTGACAATAAATAAATAATACGAGCATTAATATAATAAAGTACAATATGCATATAACACTTGACCAGCTTAGTATGGTTCCCTGCAGGGAAGCAACATATTTATCATATGCTCTCTTCTTTCTTCACTTTCTTACACTATTTACTCATTTATTACATGACCTATTTATTTATTGCTAGCTTATTTTTCTTTACTTTCCTCCCATTTCATCCTTTTATTTTTATTAATAAAGTTATATAGGAACCTGATCAACATGTAAATTAAATTAATTGTCAATGTGAATAAACCAACATATATTGTCCTCTATTTTAAGTACCTAAAACAAAATTTTATAAAGAAAATTGGAGGAGGTTTATTTTCCCAGAACAAAAAAATCGAACTTCACTTCAGTAATTGGAGTATGATAAAAGAAATATATATTTGGCGTAGTTCAATATGAAGCTGGCTCAATTATTTGATGTAGGTGGTCAATATTTTGAGAAGATCTTTAATAAATTGGAATGTCCTTTTAAGTTGGAAAGTTGATAAGGCACTATTATTACTTACCTAACAAAATAATTGCTTGATTCAATTTTGCCCACATATCTTCTTTCTTCTTCCAACCAATATAAATAAGCATAAGCAAATGTCTCCCTCAATTTAATTTCAATTTCATTTACTCAACTCGATCAATTCTACTTAACAACTATTTTTCTTATTTTATTTTGTCTACATAGAAATTAATTTTGTTATCTCTTCATTTTGTGTCGAATTAATGCCGCATATAGCCACTTAAAAGATACTCTCTCAATTTCATATTATACTTCTTTTGGAGTTTCTGTTATAGACTAAGAGACATAAAATTTGAACAAATATATCCTTAACCAACACTGAACTCTCACATCCATTTCAAAATTGGATTAACTTTTTAGTTATATGTTCCTTAATTATTTAAGTATAACTTTCCTAATTAAAAATAAATGTAAATTGAGATTGAGATAAAATTGAGAAAATACTAACAAAATAGCTAAAAGAATATTTAATATGAAACAAAATTTCAACTTAAAAAGGATATTAAATATGAAACGGAGGTAATATATTACATTAGAAAATTGCTATCAATTTATAATAGTACAACAAATTAAATATCAAAATTAAAAAGAAGAAGAAAAAAATGATTTTATTTATATTCACAGAGAGTACTACATATTATACATCAATTGATTAACTGGAAAATGTCAGCTAGTTGTTGATGGGTGCACCACAGAAAACAGCTAGCTTATATATAGTTTGAATGATTAAATGAAGTCCTTTATTCAATAAATCATTCAGAAAGCTATTTTATTTTCACCAATAAATTAAAATAAAAATACTCATGATTTTTGACAGTTTCTTCTCCCTCCCTTTTTTTCCCATCATAATTTAAGAAATCCTCATGCTCATCCTATGAATGTAATATTCAATTAAACACATAAAATACTTATTTTATATATTTCATTTCATTGTCACGTGTCACACCATAATTATGTTAAAATGTATAACAACAATTATAATGACATTAATAATGTCTTGCAAAATGTTATAATCTTATTTTACTTTTAAAATTCATGGTGCATGTATGCATAGTATATATTTTACAATTATAATCTAAGGTTGATTGAATAATCAATCATATCCACTAAACAATGCATGTTTTTGAATGTAACATTTCCCCCCACTAACCTTTTAATATTAGTTGCAATTTACCCACAAAATATTTGCAATTTTAACACTTTTAATCCCTTGAATTAAATGTGAATCTATTCCAGGTGGACAAGTGTTAAGCTCTAACTAGATTCTAATATTATTTATATATTTTGATTTGAAAATGATGGATGTAATAACTAATAAATTACATTGGATACTTTGATTAATTTATTACTCATGCGGTGCAATATCATATAGTTTTAATTTTAATATTTTGAGTTTAATATGAAAAATATTAATTTCTGAATGCTGTAAATTTGATAGTATAGTTTTGTTCTCCAACAATGTTGTAAATTTTCACGCCGAGTTTACACAGGTTAAACATTTTTACAATCCTTTTCTCTTCACGACTTACTTTTCATTTTCATTTCATTTTATATCTAATAAAAGGTGCGAAAGGTGTTGCACATTGTTGGAGAACGATGACGTTTTCACAATAAAATAGCGCAAAATTAACACAAAACATATGTACACCGTTGGAGAGATGGTCGTACCAAATACATGATGTTCATGGATTAATTATTAAAATAACATGTATATAAGGAACCCTTTTACAAATGAGGAATAGAAATAGAAAAGCATTTGAACCCCAAGCTCATGTCTACAAGTACAACCTCACACTACCTCATTTGGTACGAAAATCAAAAGAGAAATATAAATAAGGCAAAATGGTGGGTACCAAAATAATTGAAAGTAGAGATTAAAAGTGGGGCAAAAGAAGCCAAATATAAAGGTGGGTTAGGTCCCAACTAAGGAACCCATTTCTGTCGGCAAAGAGGGAACGAAAATCCCTTCATGATGCCTAACCTAAAAAACACGCACTAGTACAATTAATGTGTATTTTAAATAAAATTACGTACACACGTCTGCTGCTCTATCGATCATAAATACATATTAAGGTATTTGTTGTTGATGGACGCCAAACATTCAACAAATCGTTAATTTCAAATCACAACATTTAAATGTGTATGTTCGCAGTGGATGTATTAAGACACAACCACAATGGATATGAATAGTTTTTATATATGTATATAAATTATACGAAATATAGTACTCCCTCCATCCCAATTATATATGCTTGTATTCTTTTTTTGGATGTCCCAAATATATAGTCCATTTAAAATTGTTTCACATCATTTACTAAATAATATTGAAAGAATTGATCATAATTGATCACATAATCCACCATGATCTTACGAATCTTATCTATTTTGGTTTGTAGATATTTAGTCTATATGTTAGCATAATTATAGCGCCATTACAGGAATCTGCTATGTGTATATATGATATGTACATTATTTGTATTCATTACCAAGAAAGCTCACGTTGAAATACAATAAAGAAAACAATTTCCCAAACTTCTTCTTTTCTGCACATGAATTTCTTCATGGCATCAGAGCAGAAAAGGATCAACCAAGCTTCCGCACAATAAATAAACCAGATTCACAGACGTGGTTCCTCGCCTTATCAATATGACGAAGAAAGGCGATGAGACGTCAGACACAAAATCAACTGGATCGACCATGGTTGATGTGATGTCACCATATGATTTGTCTGGATCCGATAATCCAAACATCGTTTTCACAAGCGATCTCCTCCGTGATAGAAACTACCTAGATTGGGCGGATGAGATGAGCAATGCACTCTATGCAAAAAATAAATTTTGTTTCATCGATGGCTTTCTTCCAATTCCAGCAGAAGGAGCTCCAGAGTTAATGCTTTGGAAACGCTACAACACAATGGTGAGAGGTTGGCTTCATAGTTCCATGGATAAAGAGATACGCAGCAGTGTTAAACATGCCAAGACGGCACGTGAGGTGTGGGAGGATTTGCAGGAACGTTTTGGTAACGAAAGCGCCCCAAGGGCTTTCGAGCTAAAACGTGCGATCGCCATGACCAGACAAGAAAAATTATCGGTTTCGACGTACTACACTAAACTCAAAGGATTATAGGACGAATTTGAATCTATCTCACCAATCCCAAAGTGTAAGTGCTCTGAATGCATGTGTGATGTTTACAAGCAACTGACGATCATGAGGGAGAAGGAGCGTATGTATGAATTTCTTATGGGTTTGTACGAGGGATTTGGTACAGTTAAAACCCAAATCCTTAGTACGAAACCAATGGTTTCTTTAGGAGCAGCATTCCATATTGTTTCTGAGGATGAAAGACAGAAACAAATCACAGTTGCCGGAAAAACTAACATTGAAGCAGCTGCATTCCAAACCTAAACAATTAGAACGCCAAGAAAAGGGGGGGGGGGAGACCGCAAAGAAAATGGCCAAGAAGTCAAGAAGTGCACTCACTGTCAGAGACTCTATCACACCATAGATGAATGTTACGAACTCATTGGATACCTAAAACAACGGGAGAAAGGAGGGCGTGACGGTGGAAAGAGAGATGACTCATGGAACAAGCATAAAGGTGGAAGTAAGTCGGCGTATGTCGCTGCCAGCACTAACTCCAAGCTCATGGAGTATCTCAGCAAGAACACGGGTAAAAACCAGGCTGCTGGAGAAGAAAATCTCTCTACGGTAAACATGGCGGGTAAGATAAATGACTTAAAGCCTTGAATAATTGATTCTGGAGCAACTGAACATATTACGTGTGATAGCAAATTACTTGTTAACCAAACAGGTATTGGATCAGAACTGCCCGTTAAAATTGCAAACGGTGATGTCATACTTGTTAGGAGCGTTGGTGATACAAACCTACAAAATGGGTTGAAATTGAATCGTGTTGTGAATATTCCTGATTTTAAATGTAATTTGCTCTCGGTCAGCAGGTTAACAAGGGACTTCAATTGTGTTCTCACTTTTTTCTCGGATTTCTGTGTCATACAGGACTTACCTTCGAGGAACCTGATTGGAGTGGGTAGGCACCGCGATGGTCTTTATTGCTTGGAGCCGATAACGCGGGAAGGTATGGCCATGACTGTGACAGCTGATTCGAGAATTTGGCACAAGAGATTAGGACATGCTTCAAGCTTAAAATCGCATTTTATTGATGGTGTTAATAGTAATTTCAATGAACACTGTGATTCTTGTTTGAGGGCAAAATTGACTCATCTCCCTTTTCCTCAAAGTAGTATACAAACCTCTAGATATTTTGAGCTTATACATTGCGATATTTGGGACAATTATCGTACTCCATCTTTTTCAGGTGCACACTATTTTTTATCAATTGTTGATGATTTTAGTAGAGGTGTGTGGGTATTCCTTATGAAACAAAAGTCTAAAGTATGATATTTCTTGACTACATTTTGCAATATGGTTCATAATCAATTTGGGTTAAGCGTCAAAAGAATCCGGACTGATAATGGTTTTGAGTTTCAATCTGATTATATGATGAGTTACTATGGTGATCATGGGATAATACTTGAAACTTCTTGTACTGATACACCCCAACAAAACGGGGTGGTGGAAAGAAAACATAGGCATATATTGGAGGTGGCGAGGGCCTTACGTTTTGAGGCGGGATTACCCATAGATTTTTGGGGGGGAATGTGTGTTGACAACAACCTATATCATAAATAGGTTGCCATCTAAAATCCTCAAAAGCAAGACGCCTTATGAAGTCTTGTTTGGGAAAAGACCCTCGTATGAGCATCTTCGAGTCTTTGGTTGTTTAGCTTATGCCAAGGATAATTGGAAAGGGGGAGATAAGTTTGGGGTAAGAGGACGTCGTTGTGTGTTTGTTGGATATCCTTACTCTTAAAAGGGGTATCGAGTCTTTGATTTGGAAACAAAACATATATATACTTCACGCGATGTGAAGTTTGTTGAGACAACTTTCCCTTACAAAACAGTTGAGCAAGAGGGAGAACTAATTGAGAAGGTGAGCAATCAAAGACAAGCTGAGTGGGAGACAGATGAGTATGAGCAAATAGGCAACAGTGGGAATGACCCAATACTTAGTTCAGCAGGAGAAACTGAAACTATTAGCGGTGAGCCTAATCAGGCTGATATCACCGAAACCAAAGGTCCACAACAGTCGAGTATTGTCTTACGAAGAAGTGATCGAGCAAAGAAGCATCCTAAGCATCTAGAGTCTTATGCAACTGAATTGCCTGAATCCATAGACCATTCGCGTGCCACCTCTAATCCAGGAACCTCTGAGGTATATCCATTGTCCCATTATATCCCTTATGATAAATTTTCTAACGCTCAAAAGGCTTATCTTGCGGCCATCACTTCACTTGATGAGCCTAAACACTACCATCAAGCAGTTAAGGATGAACGGTGGCGAGAGGCAATGAAGAAATAAATTAAAGCATTAGAGGAGAATGGTACTTGGACTCTGGAAGCTCTACCACCGGGGAAGAAAGCCATTGACTCAAAGTGGGTCTATAAAATAAAGTACAAGCCTAATGGAGAAGTGGAACGCTACAAGGCACGATTAGTAGCGAAGGGGTTCACAAAGATCGAAGGAATAGACTTTCATGAGACGTTTGCTCCAGTTGGAAAACTTGTTACTATGAGAAGCTTACTTGCTGTAGCGGTGAAGAAAGATTGGATGGTGCATCAGTTAGATGTCAACAATGCTTTCCTTCATGGAGATTTGGTGGAACATGTATATATGAAGGTGCCTCAAGGGTTCGCAAAGAGTGGAGAAACTCGGGTGTGCAAGTTACACAAATCTTTATATGGTCTTCGTCAAACCTCGAGAAATTGGTATCATAAATTTACTCGAGCCTTGCTTGATATAGGTTTCCGACAGTCGCGAGCAGACCACGCTTTATTCATCTACAAGAGAAGTGGCACATATGTAGCAACACTCATTTATATTGACGACGTTATATTAGTCGGCAACGACAATCACAAGATCAGTCACGTAAAGGAGTACTTGAACAAGCTATTTAGCATCAAGGACTTGGGGCCCTTGAAGTACTTTCTCGGGATAGAAGTTGCACGTACAAAGGATGGGATGGTCCTCAGCCAAAGGAAATATACTCTCGACATTTTGGAAGAAAGTGGCTTGCAAGGTGAACGTCCAAGTGAATTTCCCATGGAGCAGAATTTACGACTAAATAATGAGGACGATAGTCCTCATGTTGATGCTCTACGTTATAGAAGGTTAATTGGCCGGCTTCTCTACTTAACTGTCACAAGACTGGATATTCAATTTTCTGTGAATTACTTAAGTCAGTTTATTACAACACCTCGCCGCAAACATATGGATGCGGCAATGTGAATCCTACGCTTCCTTAAGTCCACTGCTGGGCAAGGAATCTTTCTCCCAGCAAACACTGATTTCCAGCTTGAAGCCTATTGTGATGCTGATTGGGGAGGATGTCCTATGACAAGACGTTCTTGTACGGGATATTTCATATCCTTAGGAGGGGCACCAGTTTCCTGGCGTACTAAGAAGCAATCTGTTGTCTCAAGATCTTCGGCAGAAGCAGAATATAGGTCGATGGCGACCACGGTGAGTGAAATATTATGGTTGCGATGGCTATTCAAAGATATCGAGGCAAACCAAATTGGGGCAACCTCATTATTTTGTGATAATCAAGCAGCAAGACATATTGCAAATAATCCAGTTTTTCATGAGCGGACGAAACATGTAGAAATGGATTGCTACTTTGTTCGTGAACGAGTTGAGTCAAAGGAAATCATTCCTCGGAAAATCTCCACGGAACTCCAAGTTGCAGATTTGTTCACAAAGGCCTTGGCAGCTGCTCGTTTTCGATTCCTTGTTGCCAAGTTGGGCATTCGTAATCTTCATGCGCCAACTTGAGGGGGAGTGAAAGAATTGATCATAATTGATCACATAATCCACCATGATCTTACGAATCTTATCTATTTTTGGTTTGTAGATATTTAGTCTATATGTTAGCATAATTATAGCGCCATTACGGGAATCTGCTATGTGTATATATGATATGTACATTATTTGTATTCATTATCAAGAAAGCTCACGTTGAAATACAATAAAGAAAACAATTTCCCAAACTTCTTCTTTTCTGCACATGAATTTCTTCAAATATACCCTTATTCATTAGTTTTAAGAACATAAATTTGAAAAAATAAAGTTGAAAACTAAACTCGTTAAATACGAATATAATATAAATTTACTTCTTGTTCCTATCATTTTCTTAATTTTGTAAAAATCTCAAATTAAAGGAAAGGGGAGTACATATAGTGATGCAATAAATTGCATTAACTAAAATGTTCGTTACTAACAATACTTATGGAAAGTTACTTATGGAAAGTTGACTTGAACATATCATCATACCTTGTTTGTTTTTGTTATTAGTTTTGTGCATTTAATATGTCTATAATTTGAATTCTCCTCTATTAGAGAAGAATATTCACCATTTCACCCTTTTAATTAATTTTTTGATATCAAATAGTCTGCTCAAAGAAATTTAATCTTTAAATATTCTTTGCAAATCATTTTTCATTACTGATTTCGGAAAAAAAAACTTTTATTGTAAGAGTTAAAATTTTAGTGCACTGAAAAATATTAATGTTGAGTAGCTAAGAATACCAAGAATAAATTAAATTATATATGTAGGGTTTAGTCCAACACTACTTCTAAGTTCTAACGCTACACTGTTTAGCTGCAACTTTATTATGCAATTATTTCTGAATCTCTAGCAATAATTAGAAATTAAGATTAAATTAACTCAGTTCTTATATGTACATATTTTATGATAAACCTGGGATGCCTTGATTACTAGAAATGGGTGGTAATGAAACATTTTTTAAATATTAAAACCATCGTCTTTTAATATTTATTGTGACCAACTTTTTATATTGATTTATTCATATTTTATATCTAATTTTTTTTAAAAATTAACATCGTATATGATAATTATGTAAAGTGAAAATAAGAGTAAGTCTCTTGTGAATCAGGTGCATGGATCTTAGATCCATGCACCCGGGTCGGATCCGGGTCGGGGGGACCGCACCCTCTTTTTTTTTTTTTTTTTTTTTTCGCTCATGATTTTTGAAAAAAATCACATACCAATAGTATATGTTAGACATACCTTTACGTTATGTTAGACATACCTTTAAGCTATGTTAAACATACCAGTTCTGCCCAGATTCCATGCCTTGTCTTTTTTTGGCTTGATTTTTGAATTTTGGCACATACCACTACGTTATGTTAAGCATACCTTTACGTTGTGTTAGACATACCTTTATGTATACTTAAACATACCTTTGTATATGTTAGACATACCTTTATATATAGTTAAACATACCTTTATATATGTTAGACATACCTTTGTATATAGTTAGACCTACCTACACATGGTTGGTCTAACTATACACAAAGGTTGGTTTAACTATATACAAAGGTTGGTCTATTTGAGCGAATTCTGGATGAGCTTCAGGCCAAGTCTCCAGCGCGTGGGAGCGCGTGCATGCGCGTTTTGGGCGCGTTTTGCGCGCGTGAACGGGTCGGGTCAGGTGCATGGATCTTAGATCCATGCACCTGACTCATAAAAGTTTTTGCCTGAAAATAAAGGTTTATTAAAAATTATATTAAATAATATTTTACACTTGAAAATACATTAATAAATTATAAGACCATCTCCAACCTTTGAACTCAAATTTGGACTCAAAATTAGTTTTTGCCACCAAATTTGCCACCAAGTTTGCCACCATCTCCAATCTTTCAACTCAATTTGGAATATTCTCTTACAATATTCTAAATTTTTACTTTTTAAATTTTAAAATTAATCATATTTGTTTTTTCAAGTTAATAAAAAAATTAACTTAATCGATTTGAATTATAAAAAATATTTATAAAATAAAATCTTATTAAAAATATCAACATTATATTATAAAATTCATCACATATACATATTAATAGTACTAAATAAAATTATCTAGTCATACAATACAATACAATGCTTAGAATGATTAAATTACGTAATAATTAAAAAAATATAAATTATATAATGGTATATTATACTATATTTCTATTAATTATGATTTTCATTTGTATTTAATAAATTCAAAATAGTATAAAACGAATGAAAACGAATGACAAATTTTATATTAAAAATAGTACTACAAAATGTATAATAAAATAATGTGTGCAGTAAGTGCATCTTAGAGATACCCTTAAAAGACTAATTAAAGGACCTTTGACACAAATCTTTCATTAACAATAAATTTATTAGAGAAATATTAAAGTGCCAATAATATTAAACCATTAATTTAGTAGAATAAACATTTTTAATATTGGGAAATCGTATATTGCAGTCTTCACAATACTTCTATGGAATGGTGTTTTCACACTATTCATTGCAATTACTTTCTTTTCCCCGTTTCCCTTTTTTCCTTTCACAATTTCATAAACTAATGAAGGGGGCTTGTAAAGATAAGACAATTTTTGGAACATACCAATAAATTAAATCATTGACTTTTTAACCAAATAGATTAAAATTAGAAGTGTGATATTAATTTTAATAGAAAGATACTAATTAATGGGAAAGAAATAGAAAGAAAAGTGAAAGTTGTGCATATAAATAGATGTTGTATGTATAGAGTATAGTATAATAGATAGGGTACAAACCCTGTTAGGGTACCTTCATTAATGTTGTTGTTTTGTGCCAATGCCCCACTCGTCGTTGACAAGTCTATGTCACCTCTCTCTCTCTCTCTCTACAAATTTTATTCTCAAATCTAGAGTCCACACTTGCCCTATCCTTTATTCAATTTTGATAATATTTGATTAAGTTTACTTAATTTTCTATTGTTAGATAGATAAAATTTCAAAAAAGAAAAGTATTTATAAAATAAGTACTAGCTGAAAAGGTGCACTTGAGTTGTGGCTCATGTGCAATGAATATTCACCCCAATTTGTGATTTTTAAAAAAAAGATTTTACCATATTTTATGATATTGTTTATCATTAAGATGTATACAATTGTGAAATATTATTTATACTATATGCTATCCTGTTTTTATTTTCTTTTAGGAATTATTTTGTTTCTACATAAGTTCTTGAAAAATCTCTAGGAATTTGGAATGAGACACACATATACTGAATTGAGAAATATCGATTTTTCGTGACACTATGTATCATTAAGACTTTAGAGTTCAAGACAATGGATCGTGACGAATTGATAAACTATTCTTGCACTACAAGTACATAATATTAACATACTATAAGTATAAATACTATCAAGTTATTTCACACTTCATACGATAATATCAGTGTACTATAAATATTAATCCCCATCATATAATTTGATGCAGTCAAAAGCATTGTAAAAGAAATTACAATTCCTTGATTTTAAGAATATCGGAAAACAATAACAATTTGGAGAAAACTCATTTTTTCTGATTTTATAAATTAATTAACTGTGTAACTTTATAAAAGTAACTCCTATTTACAGAAATATAAACCTAAATTTCTGAGATACAAATGAAATCAAAATAAAGATATCATAACAACAATTTAAATCTCCACCAAATATATACCCTCATCAATATAATTCTATACCTCATAAGATGCTACGTTTTCCTATGTATTAAACAATTATGATACAATGAAAAATGGGGAAAAAAAAAACAATTATGATACAATAGTATATTTACTTTTTGTTATGTGGATATACATACACATATATCAATAAATACATCATGTATGCATTGTTGTTGTAGGCTTGTAGGAAGTAGTTTGTACCAAACCTTTCAGGCACCTTCTCCTACCTCTCTCTCTCATCTCTCTCTCTCTCTCCAATTATTTCTCCTTTGACAAACATCAAACTCAACTTAAGCAAAATCCACTCTGAATTTCCATTTTCAACTCTGCCTAACCAAACACAGCACCTTCTCACAGAGAGAGAGAGAGAGAGAGAGAGAGAATGGTACTTCTTCCTACGCACCAAGCATCTGTCTCCTTCTACAATGTCTCATTTCTCCATTTCAGCTGTCTGTAAACTTCGCAGTCATGGATTTTGGGGCGGTGGGTTTGGATACTTTCCTCTCTTCAAACCCCAACAATGGCAGCACCTTTGCTTCTGAACCCGACGCTGATGTCATCAAGCACAGATTATATGGATCTGGATTTCTCAAGCAGGAAAGCACTGTCAATGAAGATGACTTGAGGCCCTTCAAACTGCCCAAAACTTCTTCCTTGTCTGAACATCAACAACACCAAATGCTCAGCTTCTCATCCCCCAACTCTCAAATGCTCAGCTTCTCCTCTCACAACTCCTACTCAATGGCGTTTCCCTTCTATCCCAACGCATCGACCGCCATTAGCAGAAGCTCAGGTCAGCTTAAATGTCGTAGCTTTCTTTTATCGAACATGTGGTGTGCATTAATGGTGTGACCTTGTATGAAGATATTGCTCATAGCTTTCTTAATGTTTTATTGGATCTGAGCTTTTGTTCTAGCCCCCTCCATTGCTAGACAGTGGATCTCTGTGCCCATCTTGTCCTTTGCTCAATATAAATAAATGAAAAGAAAAGATTCGATTATGGGTTTTAGAAGAGGGATATAATATAAAGTAGAAAATGTTGGTTTGGAATTTTATATTTCCTTTTTTGTGGGAACAATTTAGGCAAATCAAATATATGTTAATATTATTCTATTTGCGTTTTTGCTCTTTGCCCTTCTACATTTGTTGGTTGTCCATTTATTTTCTTTTTGTGTGTCTTTATTCCACTTCCTGCCATTCTTGTGCTTATAATTTATGGCATAAAACTACTCAATAAATGAAGTAAAAACCTGTATAGCTTTTGGCAAAAGACTGTAAATGTGGCTGTTAAGATTAGTTATTGTTGGATGGTATGTCTTGTCCTATAAACATTGGTTGCTTATCTTTAAATCTTGTCCTTGCAACTAATTAACACACCACTGTCCCTTTTGTCCTAACATTGAATTTCATTGAATGGTATGAAGCATATGAGGATCCTTGAAGCACTTCATCTATATCCACACAATCCCCATTTCTTGATTTGATTAAACCATTTTCAGGTTATGGCTCCGGAGGTGTAAACGCGACAACTTTGAATGCGATGCTGTCCGGGGTTAGAGGCCCTTTCACTCCATCACAGTGGATGGAGTTGGAACACCAAGCTCTGATCTACAAATACATCACTGCAAATGTGCCTATACCATCCTATCTACTCAACCCCATTCGAAAAGCTTTGGAGTCTTCTGGCTTTTCTTGCTTCATGAAACCAAATGCTTGTAAGCAGTTATATGAGTCTTGTTCTTATTGATAATTGTAATGATTTGTACTAACCTGACATGGTTGTTATGTTGAATGGAAACTGGACAGTGGGGTGGGGTGCCTTTCATCTGGGATTCTCCAACACTGATCCGGAACCAGGGCGGTGTCGAAGGACAGATGGCAAGAAATGGCGGTGCTCTAGAGATGCAGTGCCCGATCAGAAGTACTGTGAGCGACATATTAACAGAGGTCGCCATCGTTCAAGAAAGCCTGTGGAACCCCAGCCTGGCCATTCCGACAAACTCAACAACGTGCAACCTAGTACCAGCGACCACTTGTCTGGGAAAGCCAGCAATGACAGGTGAATCTAAATGAGCTCTAAATTGTGTTTTCTGAACCTGTAATTGTACAGGACCTATTATTGACCATCTTATAGCTTTTCGCCACTAAATTGCATTGGTAGCGATTTTATGTTGCCATTTTGCAATTTTCTTGTAGTGAATGATAAGTTGTAACTTAGTTTTGTTTGTACAGAAGTATTGTAGAGAAGGAAAATGCAAAAGGGGCTTATACGAAAATGTGTATCAAAGACAATCAGCAGAGTGGCTATACAGAGTCTTCTCGGCCCGAGTTTGGCTCTGTTTGCTCCGACTCTTTGCTTAACCCGTTAAACAGGAGCTCATCGCTTGTGAACTCCAGAAACTACACTGAATGTGATAGCAAATCAGAGCATGTGCTTAGGCAGTTCATAGATGATCACTATCCAAAAAGCCAGTCAGCCCATTTGCCTGTTTCCTGGCCCGATGTTGATAGGACTCAGCTCTCCATTTCCATCCCCACTGTAACTTCAGAGTTCATGTCTTCTTCTGCATCTCCGACCATTGAAAAACTCAAAGCCTCTCCGTCTAGACTGTCTCGCGAAGTAGAAGCAACACAAATGGGATTAGGCATTGGTGCCATAACTAATGAGCAAAGCCAAAGGCAAAATGGTTGGGTCCCCATTTCATGGGAGCCTTCAATAGGAGGGCCCTTAGGAGAGGCATTGCATACCACGAGTGAGTGCAAGAACTCGAAGGCTCTAAACCTAATCGAGAACTGGGATCATGGCCCCCGGTCCTCGTTTGGGGTCATCCCCACAGTGGAAAGCAGCAAGACCACGCTCGATGGTGCTAGCCTTTACACTGGGCTCGTCGGGCCTGGTCTAATGCTCCCATCGTTGCCTGCACTGTAGTGCTGTGGCCCAAAACGCTAAATTTGGTGATTCGTCACTCTCGTGTAGTTGTTTCGTATAACTTATGTCTATGGTTTGATGTTGAGTACTTGAATTCTAACATGAGGCATTACATTGCCTCATTGCAAGTGTTGTATTTAGTTGAATAGGATCTTCTTGATTTGTTGTCTTTGGTAGATCATGTACACCACCATTTCTTTATGTATCAAAGAGTTGGTATAAATTGATTTACTTTATTATATTTGCACCTTTACTCTTCTTTATATTTTTCTACATATATCTATCAATGAATGACAAATATAACACAACATTTTGCAGACACTAGCTAGCTAAGTAGAAAAATATCTATTACAAGACAAAATAGAAAATGTGCAAACAAAAAAAAAGGACCCAAAATCCTAGAAGACTGCTATTACACGAAAATTTGAAATGCGAAAATCTCTACCTTAATATTTAACAAAAAATTGTACACCCTAATTCTTCCAAAAGACAACAATGAGCAAAGCATAAAGATTGAGTGACAACGATATATTTTCACATACATGGTTACTTTCATCGTGCATCTGAGTCTATCAAATTATGACACATCATGTGTATCACCACAAGTCATGTGTATCACATGACATCGCTAATTATCAAGTGACATATATTAGGTATTAAAACAAATGAAATGTAACATTAAATGTAATAGAAAATTTGTCTGACATTTTCAAGATAGAAACACTATTGTTGTTCTAGGATTATATTTCGAATTGAGTATAGTTAATTTGACTAAAAATGAATTTTCACATATTTAGGATCAGGATCCTCTACAGTACACGACATGTGTTGAGATAAATTTAGACATAAATTGTTAGTTCTTTGTTAACTTTAGGATTAAATGAAAAAAAAACCACCTAAACTATTGATTTTTTTTTTTTTTCAATTTCCAACCTAAACATTTTCTTATTGAAAGTCCTACGTGAATCTGCAAAACAAAAATAAAAATAAAATAATCAAAGTACACGGTGTTGTCAATGGTGTCGACAACACCAGCGTAACACACAACGGAAAATAGATCGAAATTAAAAGTTGCAGAACACAAACGATTTATCTACGAGTATTTGTATACTCGTGGAATGCCTTCAGGGCGAAAACTCTTTTATTTATTTTTCGAGTGTATACAAGGAGATAGAAAAATCTCTAAAAGAGATTCTTCCGTACAAATAATTCAATACGTCCTATGGAATGAATATGAATACTAAGGACGTATACAAAGACTCTCAGTTGAACACTCTGAACACCTATACTAAAAATGTCACGAGTATGCAAACTCTATGACAATACAAGAAAACGGTGTTGCCTTCAGTGTGAACAACACAAAGCTTGACACCAGTGTACTGCTAGACTTCAGACTGTTTCAGCTCTCGATTTCTGTGTATCTTGATCTTCAGCAGTCTTCACCTATTTATAGAGCTCGAAGTATACTGCATGAACTTCACTTCCCATGAACTTGGAGTGCTCCATGATCTCCATATTCTCACGTGCATCATGGAGATAATGGGGTGGACTTGTTCTTCTTTGTCTTCCACTTCCTTGGACTGTTTCTCCTTGACTTCTTCATCCTCTTGAACTCTTGACTTGATCAAGCTTTGACTCACGTTCAATCTCAAAACCACGATCTCTCAAAGTCACGTTCTCTCTCTCTTAAGCTCACGTATTTTTGACTTCTTCAATCTCATTTATAAATCTCTTTGAATCCTATCAACAAAAGGAGCAAACAACAACTTCCTAAGACTTAGGAAAGTTTGTTAGTTAGGATGAGATTCACAATTTAAATCACGTGAGTTTTAAGTCAAATCTATAGGAGAGAGAAATCAAATCTTTTTCAAATAAATAAATCTAATAAAATCTAATTTGATTTTAGGATAAAAATGAAAAAGGAAAAATTAATTAAATGTTGGAAAATCCAATACTAACAATCTCCCCCTTTTTTGCCTTTTCAGCTCAAAACCTAAATCAAATCGATTAGATTCCCCATCATAAAATCTCCCCCTTAATCCTGCAAACACAACAATCAACATGACTAAAAACAGTGATATAAGATTTACAAATAAAATCGATCACCATAAATAATCAAAATTCAAGGACAAATATACAAACCAAGACAGAGTGTTTGATAATCCAACAAAATTAAAAATAAAACAGAATCCAACAAACTGCCCAACAACCATCTTCATCTTTAATCACCACCATCTTCTTCTTCATCACCATCGGCCTCACCACCTTCTCCCCCCTTTTTGAGCTGAACTGAGCTCATACAGATTGTCACGGATCTGGATCAGCCCTTCAATATGGTCAGCCAACAATTGACGCTACATGAGAAGTTGTGCCAGCAGAGTTGGGCCAGTGTTGCGGCTGGTGTTGCCAACAGCAGGGGCAACACCAGGTGTGAAGGGAAGATCACACACCCGATTACCTTGAAGAAGAGCCTTGGCAATAGTGAGAGGAGGCTGAGGAGGCACTAAAACCTCGGAGGCTGAAAGAGTAAGCCCTTGAAACCGAAGGATAGCCGAGATAAAGGAGGGATAAATTAAATAGGTCGAAGAGAATGAAAACTTCTCAGCGAAACGACCTAAGTTTTGCAAGATTAACCTCCTAAAATTAAAAGGCACTTTGAGCACAATCCTATAAAGGAGATTGGCCTGTTCTTCGGTGACTATAGTGGTGTTAGATGAAGACAACCAATTGTGCACACAAACTTTGTGAAGCACAGCAAAGAGAGATGTAAGAGACGAAGCTGGAAATGTTTTGGACCAAGACAAGACTTTCCCCCCCGTAATTTCATAGACAACAATATCGAGAGAGGAGCATCCTCAACTAAGTCAGGCAACTCTAAGACAACATTAACATCTTTGGATATGAAAGAATAAAGACTCCCCCTCACATAAACTACCCCGAACCTATGATGGCTAGAATCACACAAGTGTTTATGCAAATTACCATAGAATTCATAGATAAGAGTAGGGCAGTATGAGGGAATATTGGTCACACAGTGCATCAACGTCCTAGCAGCCATAAACTCAACTAGACCTAACCGAGAAAAAGAATCAACATGCAAATTACGCTCGGCCAAGATAGGTTTTTGACATAAAGCAGCCTAAAAACTAGACGAGGGCTTAGAGTAAAAGGAAGTTGAGTAAGCTTTTGAAACCTGAAATGGAGAGCCTTGGGGCCTGAAATCGGTTGAGGCATCCTCCTGTTCAACAGGGGGAGTAATAGGAGCCTTCCCCTTGTCCGAAGGTGTTGCCCTGGTGTTGGCAACACCTGGCTTAACACCGGGGGTCTTCAGCTTGAGGATGACCTTGGAGAGAGTGGTCTCCATGTCATCTTCTGAATCAGTGGCTGGTGCAGAGATAAAATCTTTGTCTGACTCATTATCTAACTCTATCGAACTGGAGGATTTGGCAGAAGAGGGCGCTGGAATGACAGGTTCATCATCGGCAGGTGCAGGGTGTTTCCTCTTGTTGATGACAACGTCGGGAGTCACCTTTCCGATGGTGCGCAGACGCTAGGAACGGTGCTGCCTTTCATTGGCAGGCCGATTGGTCAGCTCGAATGCCTCCACATCAACAGGGTCAGATGGAGCGCCAGAGGGACCCATAACTGGTCGAGAAGAAGAGACAGGGGCTTTGGCAGATTTGGGTGTCTTGGCTTTGGATTTAGACGCAGTGCGAGAAGAAGGAGTAGGCGAAGCAGTTGTCAGTGTTGCGCTGGTGTCGACAACATTGTCGGAAGACACTGCTGTGGCTGGCGGAGCAAGAAGAGCAGGGTAAGACTGCTTCAACTTTTCCAGGAATTCGAGAACGGCAGGGGGAATTACTTGGTCAGCCATGGAAGAGATTTGAGCAAAGAAAATTAGGGCAAGGAGGAAGAAGAAGATGGATTTTGAAAATTTGCGAAGAGAGAGAAAGAGAATTGGAGAGTGTGATAGCACGTAATGTGAGTGGAAAGATATACTCGATTTTCTGAATTTAAAACAAACCTGAGCCTTTTGAAATTTTGAGATAAAATTAAGAGATTTGAAAAGATATGAAATTAAGATAAAATCTCAACAAATTTTTCATAAAAATAGGAGTCACAAAATTCGAATTTTAAATTGAAATTGGGTCATCCAAAAATCAAATATATCTATTAGATATGATGGAGATTAAATGCAGAATCCTAGGGATGCTTAAAAAATAAATTCCAGAAAAATCGCACACAATGTAACTGACCGGTGTTGTCCCTGATGTTACGTAACACTGTGATGACACCATTAGAAAAAAAATTTGGCTCTTAAAAATTTCTTTCCTGCACATAAATTAAATTCACACATACCTGATCTCAACCAACCTTTTGAAAAGAGAGCACTGTCATAGCGAGCGCCATGCTTCTAGTTACTCGGTTGTGAGATCAAGATTTTTATTCGGTTGTGGTATCTCTTACACCTTTTGACAAGGAAGCATCGTCGCAGCGAACGCCGTGCCCCGAGTTACTCAGTGAGGTCACACAACACTTTTTAGCAAGTCACTAGGCTGCCTGAAAAGCATCGTCATAGCGAGCGCCGTGCTCCAAGTGCTTCGTGACTTTTTATCATTTTTCGAACAAATGTGCACTATATCACATGAACCTTTACCAAAATAGGTGTCAAATCAAGTAGTTTTACACAAGGAACACACTGATCAGGTACAAACATGCATACATATGCCTAGAAAGCCTAAAATAAAAATCGCATACTAAGGGTGTTAAGAGTGGTGTGAACAACATGAACCGTAACACCCGCAAACAATGCATACGCATTCAAACAATGCACAATCCGAGAGACTTCTTTAAGGATGAAAATCTCTCTAAATCTAAGGCTTTGGTAAATTATCTGCAATTTGATTCTCAGTGGATACATAATCAAGTTGGATTAACCCTTTTTCAACTAAATCTCGAATAAAGTGATGCCTAATGTCTATGTGCTTAGTGCGTGAATGTTGAACCGGATTTTTTAAAATATCTATAGCACTAGAATTATCACAAAATAGGCTCAAAGATTTATTCACAAATCCATAATCATCAAGCATTTGCCTCAACCACAAAAGTTGAGTACACCCACTACCGGCGGCTACATACTTGGATTCGGCGGTGGACAAAGAAACACAATTTTGTTTTCTACTATGCCATGAAACGAGATTATTACCTAAGTAGAAACAACCACCACTAGTACTCTTTCTATCAACTATATCCCCAGCCCAATTGGAATCGCTAAAGCCTACCAAATTAAGATTAGTATCTTTTGTGTACCAAATACCCAAATCGATCGAACCCGAAACATACCTTATGATTCACTTCACAGCCTGAAGATGAGAAGTTTTGGGCTCAAATTGGTAACGAGCACACACACCAACTCTATACATGATATCGGGGCGGCTAGCGGTCAAGTAAAGCAAGCTGCCGATCATCGACCCATAAAGGGTGTTGTCGACAGCTTTTGTGAAGAACCCATAGGGGTTCGCATAGGTTTAGAATTTTCCAATCCAAAGAGAGATACCAAATTTTTGGCATACTTGCTTTGCGAAATAAAAATTCCATCTTTCATTTGCTTCACCTGCAAACCTAGAAAGAAAGTTAGCTCCCCAATCATACTCATTTCAAAAGTGGATGACATAGCTTGCACAAATTCATCAAGTTCACTTTGAGAAGTAGAACCAAAAGCAATGTCATCTACGTATATTTGAGCAATCATAAAATCTTGATCATTTCTCTTAACAAAAAGAGTTCGATCGGCCATACCTCTCATGAATCTAAACTCGAGTAAAAATGTAGTCAAATGACCATACCAAGCTCGAGGAGCTTGTTTCAAACCATACAATGCTTTCTTGAGTTTGTAAACATAGTGAGGTTGAAAAGGATCTTCAAAACCTTTCGGTTGCTCAATATAAACTTACTTATCCAAGAACCCATTCAAAAATGCTCCTTTAACATCCATTTGATAAAGAGTAATTTTTAAATAGAAAGCAATTGCAAGAACTAACCTAATGGATTCAATTCTAGCAACCGGTGCGAAGGTTTCATCATAATCGATGCCTTCGACTTGAGTGTACCCTTGTGCTACTAAACGTGCTTTGTTTCTTACAATGTTCCTCGACTCATTCGATTTATTTTTAAAAATCCATTTAGTTCCAATAACATTAGTATCGGACGGTCTAGGAATAAGAAACCAAACATCGTTTTTAGTAAATTGTTCTAGTTCTTCTTGCATTGCTTGTATCCAAAAATTATCTTTCAAAGCTTCAGAAACATTTTTTGGTTCAATAGGAGAGACAAAACAGTAGAAGTTTACCTCGAAATATGTGGTTGACATACACACATGTCTTATCATTTCCTTGTATTTCACGGGTTATTTTCTACGAGTTCGAACACCATCGGTTACTCCCCCTATCACCTGTGTGGTAGGGTGATTTTTTCTGATACGAGCAGGTGGATCTCTTCGAACTTGATCAGGTAGATCATCATCACTTTCCTCAGATTCTGGTTCGGCAGGTGTTGGAACTGGTGTTGCCTCTGGTGTCACAACACTGGGGGCGACATCAATATTACCAGTTTCATGAACTACTGGAAATTCAATGTGATCAGACACGACATTTTCATAAGATTTTTCTGTAAGATCAGAGAAATCATCAAACACAATATTAATCGATTCTTGAATAATTCTTGATCTTAAATTAAAAACACGATAAGCATGACTATTCAAAGAATATTCAAGAAACACGGCTTTGTCACTCTTTGCATCAAACTTAGCAAAATTATCACGATCATTCAAAATGTAGCAAAGACACCCAAAAACATGAAAGTGTTCAAGATTTAGCTTTTTCCCTTTCAAAATTTCGTACGGGGTCATTTTGCTACCCGGTCTTAAAAAGACTCGATTGCCTATGTAGCAAGCTATATTCAATGCTTCAGCCTAAAAACATCATGAGAGGTTTTTAAAACTGAGCATTACACGTGCCATCTCTTGCAAAGTTTGATTTTTTCGTTCCGCAACTCCGTTTTGTTGAGGAGTTTTTGGAGCCGAAAATTGGTGTTCAATGCCTTTCTTTTCACAAAAATCAGCAACCAATTTGTTTTCAAATTCCTTACCATGGTCAGACCTGATGCTCAAAATTTTAGAAGAAAATGAGGTCTTAATCCTAGTGTACAAAATTTTGAATTGAGAAAACGTATCCGATTTTTCACGCAAAAAGAAAATCCAAGTATATCAGGAAAAATCATCAACAATAACATAAGAATACCTCTTTCCTCCAAGACTTTCAACTTAAACTGGTCCCATTAAATCCATGTGTAAAAGTTGAAAATAATGAACCGTACCTTGGTGTTGTCCGTGGTGTGATGTGACATTGTGGGGAACACATGTCTGTTTACCTTTAAGGCAGTCCCCACACACTATCTTACCATTGTGATTAAGACTTAACAGTCCTTGTACAACCTCAAACTTTATCAATTTTTGGAGTTCGAAAATTCACATGGCTTAGTTTTTGATGCGACAAAATCATGTCATCGAATTTAGCCTTGTTACACGTGACATTTTCTCCAACAAGATAGCAATTATCATGACATCTTGTACCTTTCATGATACACATGTTAGACTTATCATAAACTTCACAAGAGTCCTTAGTAAATTTTACCTCAAGATTGTCATCACATAATTGACTTATGCTAATTAAATTAGCCATAAGACCATCGACCAAAAGTACATTAGACAACATGGATAAACCTGGTAGATTAAGACTTCCTTTGCCAATGATTCTACCCTTAGCACCTCCTCCATAAGTAACTGATCCTTCGGTAAGAGGCACAAAATTACACAAAAACTCTTTGGTTCCTGTCATGTGGCGTGAACAACCACTATCAAAGTACCAAGAACCTGAAATGTTAGTCTTAAGAGCAGTAAAAACAACTTGGCAGACATGAGCAGTTTGTTTAGGAACCCAAATTTTCTTTCCAACAGTGGTGTTGCGGGTGGTGTTGCGTAACACCGAATGTAACACCAGACTACTGGCTCAATCATTTTTCAATGCTCGACAGTATGGTCTTATATGTCCAGATTGAAAACAGTAATGACAAACATATTTTCTTTTCCTACGACCTGAAACATTGGATTTTATGGACTCTTTCGACTTTTCCTTTACAAAATTTATCTTTGCATGTGAATCGTAAAAGAGGTTTGAAAAAATATTTTCAACAGTTTTATTCGATCCAATACCTGATTTTGTAGAATTACCTGATCTCATGATTTCACTTGCCTTGGAAGAACTCGAATTCCATTTTGCAATTAAAGATTCCGTCTCTTCAAGCTTTAATTGCACCTTTCCAAGTTCTATGCCTTTCTTGGTGAGAGCGATTTCCAGCTGTGCAACTGAGTTCTTCAACACATCATTCTCCTTAGATAAAACTTCATTTTCCTTGGATACGACCTCTACAAGCTTGCATTGCTTTTTCCATTCCTTAAGCAAGGAGTTATAAAGACCATGAAGTTCTTCAATGACTTCATCTTTATCTAAGTCATCTCCAGCAAAAGAATTTGTATCATCACAGACGACATTAAGGCAGGTTATGTTAGCAAAGTCGAATAATTCATACCTCTGTGGTGTTGTCTCTGGTGTCATGACACAAGTGTAGTCAACACCGTCGGTAACACCAGTCGTGATTTTTGCAAACAGGGCTATGAAACTCTCAGTTTCAGCTGCCTCATCATCCTCATCATCACTCAAGGATACTTAGTGATTTTTCAGACCATATTTCCTTAGAGTATTAGCACATTCATTTGCATAATGACCCCATCCTGAACAAGCATGACATTGAATGGTATCGAGATGTTTGAGATCATTTCGTCCATGGTCTGAAGCTGGTTTCTTAGGCTGATGTTTGGGCTGAGATGATGATCCAGTTGGCTTCCATTGTGATCGATCTGAGGATCGATTGAACGGTTCATTTCCTTTCGAATGAGGTTTCTCCTTGTTGAACTTCCTCACCATGGAGTTGAATTTCTTGGTCAGCATAGCCACGTTCTGCCCTTCGATGATTTCCTCTAATGGTTCATCATCGTCCTCAGATTCTTCATTGTCTTGAGCTTGTAAGGCTATATTTTTAGCCTTATAGCCCGCTTCTAGTTGACTTTGGAGATTAAACTCAAATATTTGAAGAATAATTTGAAGTGTATCAAAGTCCATCATAGCAAGATTGTGGACCTCCTCAATTGCGGATACTTTGATATTGAACCTTGGTGGAAGTGTACGAATGGCCTTTGACACAAGTTGCTTTCGTCCAATCGGTTCTTCAAGCATTTGGGCTTGATTTGAGAGATGTCCTGGAGCCTCTCAAAGTAAGTTCCAATGTCTTCATTCTCCTCCATGCGCATATTCTCAAATTTGGACATGATGAGGCGCAACCTAGCCTCACGAACACACTTTGCACCTTCGAAATGTTTTTGGAGAGTATCGCAAGCATCCTTGGCATGTGATGCGTTTTGGATCAATTGAAAAACCTTGTAGTCCACCGTTTCGAATATGATGTTGATAGCTTTTTCATTGTAATTAGCACTGTGGATCTCATCGATTGTCCATTCAGTCTGAGGTTTGGGAATAAGTTCACCATGTACCTCCTTCATAGGGGAATTGTAACCCTCCAAAACTGCAGTCCAAGCACGTGCATCAATGGACTTAATCTTTGATCGTACACGAATCTTCCAATACGCATAGTTGGAGCCATCCAAAATTGGAAGGCGTCCAAAATTAGGATTGCAATAGTCCGCGTCCTGCATGGCTAGATCCACCACTTAGTATGTCACGTGATGACTTTGATACCACGTGAAAGTCCTACGTGGATCTGCAAAACAAAAATAAAAACAAAATAATCAAAGTACATGGTGTTGTCAACGGTGTCGATAACACCAGCGTAACACACAGCAGAAAATAGATCGAAATTAAAAGTTGCAGAACACAAACGATTTAACCACGAGTATTTGTATACTCGTGGAATGCCTTCAGGGCGAAAACTCCTTTATTTATTTTTTGAGTGTATACAAGAGATAGAAAAATCTCTAAAAGAAATTCTTCCGTACAAAGAATTCAATACGTCATATGGAATGAATATGAATAATAAGGACGTATACAAAGACTCTCAGTTGAACACTCTGAACACCTTTACTAAAAATGTCACGAGTATGCAAACTCTATGACAATACAAGAAAACGGTGTTGCCTTCAGTGTGAATAACATAAAGCTTGGCACCAGTGTACTGCTAGACTTAAGACTGTTTCAGCTCTCGATTTCTGTGTATCTTGATCTTCAGCAGTCTTCACCTATTTATAGAGCTCGAAGTACACTGCATGAACTTCACTTCCCATGAACTTGGAGTGCTCCATGATCTCCATATTCTCACGTGCATCATGGAGATAATGGGGTGGACTTGTTCTTCTTTCTCTTCCACTTCCTTTGACTGTTTCTCCTTGACTTCTTTATCATCTCGAACTCTTGACTTGATCAAGCTTTGACTCACGTTCAATCTCAAAACCACGATCTCTCAAAGTCACGTTCTCTTCCTCTTGAGCTCACGTATTTTTGACTTCTTCAATCTCACTTATAAATCTCTTTGAATCCTATCAACAAAAGGAGCATACAACAACTTCCCAAGACTTAGGAAAGTTTGTTAGTTAGGATGAGATTCACAATTTAAATCACGTGAGTTTTAAGTCCAATCTATAGGAGAGAGAAATCAAATCTTTTTTAAATAAATAAATCTAATAAAATCTAATTTGATTTTAGGATAAAAATGAAAAAGGAAAAATTAATTAAATGTTGGAAAATCCAACACTAACACTTATGAAATTGCAACCTAAACTATTAAAATTTATCAAATAGTAACTTTGCACCCATTTTCCGGCTAAATGGTGAACATGTGACCACACATTGAAAACTTAAGGGCATTATTTTAATCTTGTAATTTGAGATGACCCTTATATAACGTTAATGTGGGTGTTATGGATTCACGTTTTTGTAGGAAAATAGTTCAAAAGTTACAATTTGGTAAATTTCAGTAGTTCAGATTGCAATTTGATAAATTTTAATAATCCACTTCACAATTTTGATAAGAAAAAAAGAGCTTAGGTTGGAAATTGAAAAAAAATCACAGCTTAGGTTGTTTTTTATATTTAACCCTTAAGTTTAAAACAATATATATAATTACTAATAATAACTAGTACTTTTGGCTCCATGGCTATTGATTTTGTGGAGAGTGCACAATAGAGATCTTGATCTTTATGAAAATTTTGATCATGGTTTTATCTGAGTTCGGACCAATTTTTATAATATGTTCAACCTAAAAATTTTCAAGTGCTTTTTATTTTTTTTTAATAAAAGAATTCATTAAAATTTCAGTAAGAACTTGGTCAAGAATACCGACATTTCTAACTTTTGTTACAGTAACTTGCTGTATTTAAGATACAATGAGGGAATTTGAAATCGAACTCGTCAAAAGTAAAACACTACTACATTGCCAATTCAAAATAAACGCGATCAAATTTGCCACATTCCTATATATGTAAACGTGATTTTGATAATTGCTTGCACACTAGGATACAAAAAGGTGATAATGAATCTCATTTGGTTTTTAATATAGATGTGAAATGTGGAATATGAAATATGAAAAATGAAAGTATATGTATGAAAATATATATGAATGAATGAATTTTGTGGAGATCTTTTTTATAACCAAAAATGCCATCAAACTGGGTAATTACTAATTACACTTTTGCATTTTACATGCACCAAATATCACATATTTTTGCATTTTAGATATGAGGTTTTATTATGGTATTTTATAATTTAAATTTTACAAGGATTAAATTTCATCATCTAAAACAGTTACATTTGGCAATTCATGCAATTTGGGGATTTTTGTAATTAGGGCACAAAATGCTGAAATTAGGGTTTTGTGTGATAGAGAACGCTTTTCATACTGTTGTGTATTTTGTGTTGTGTATCAGTTTTCTGTTGACAAATTTGTTATTATGCCCACGTCAGCTGTTGGTTAGATCTTTAGTTGAGCATCTACATAACCACACTCTATATATTTATCTGTATATGGGGCTTGAAATTTTCATATTGGGGTTCTTTCAATACGTCGTTCCACCGTTCAAGACTCAATTGCCGTCATCGCCGTTCCACCCTTCTCAACCGCCGCTCACCGTTGAACCCTCACCGCTCCACAGTCAACACCATCGGTGTCATCTGCAACGCCGCACCGCTCCATCGCTCAAGACTCAACCGCCGTTATCACCGCTCCTGTTGGATAAATTCAATGTGTGTTGGACTTTCACGTTTCAATTTAAGTTTTGGTTCGAATTTCGTAACGAAACTCAATCGTGGTAGACGTTCTGTTTTGCTTTTTTGCTCTTCTATTCTTGAATCTTTTAATTGAATTCAATCATGAATATGATTATGGAATTCTATTAGGAGTATTGAGGATAAGTGAGTATTGAGGATAAGTTACATAAACATATTAGGAGTATTGAGGATAAGTGAGTACTAAGGATGACACTACAAGTTTAAGTTAAAGTGATCCACTAAAGTTTAAGTTATGAGCTTATATGAGTATCATATTATTCATGGGCTTTTATATGGATTCCATTTCAATTTGTTGAGTGACCAAATTGAATAAAGAAATCTTATTATTATAAGTATAGGGTTATGGTCCCCAAACATTAGATTTTTCATCTCACGTTTTGCATTCTCTATGCGGCTGTGATTAAGGGTGAATCTGATAGTTTGGTAAATCATACCGGTTAAAGGCACGAATCGAGATTCATGGATTCAGGTACGCTTCTCGAGATTCATGGATTCAAGTACGCTTCCGCTCTACGGTTATCGTCTTCTTTCGATTTCGGATTATCATCATAAAATAGATTTGAGGCTTTTGTGATGAGATTCATGGATTCAGGTACGCTTCCACTCTAGGTTATTGTCTTCTTTCGATTTCAGATTATCATCGTAGAATAGATTTGGGGCTTTTGTGCTGTAGCATGTTTATGTGATTAAAGCATGTGATTTAATTTTAATTTCTAACAGCTCCGCCGCTCCACCCTTCTCAACCGCCGCCGCTCCACAGTCAACGCCACTACACCACCCCAACCTCCGCCAGCGCAGGGTTCGCTTTCTGGTCCTCTCCAATTCCAAAAGGAATTGAAAAGAGCTATTCAGATTGAAGCAGAGGCCGCCGCCGCCGTGGGAGCAATTGAACAGTTTCTCTTGGAGCAAGAAACTCTACATGTATCATGTAGAGTTGATATTCAGGTGGTCCGTCATTTGGTGGTGGCAGGCTATGCTGGTCGTGTCATTGTTCCTTCTCGATTCAGGTCTTACTTATCAACTACTCTGATTGATCGTCTAGACATAGAATCGTTTTTTGCCCTTCCATTCTGTTCTTACCATATAATCATGGATGGGTAGTTGGGTCGGAATCCGTGTGATGGTTTGAGTGCTTGCCAATTTTCAAGACTACTGCTTTGCTTGACTATTTGACTTCTTAGCTTGCAACTACTGTAAAGGAATTCTGATAAGAAAGAACTTTATGAATTCATCAATACCTTCGTTCCTATAATATTTGATCTCTTCTTTTTCCTCATCCTCTTCTTCAGCTAGTGAAATTGTCATTGTATTTTGTTAAGAAATTGATCAATGAGAATACAAAAATATTGGATATATGATCAACTGTAATGGATCGATTTTTTTTTTTTTTTTTGTTTCTGTTTGAAATATGAGCAATTGCAGAAAAATCTAAGTTGTATGAATTCATATTCATTTTAAACTTTTTTTTTTAGCAATTCAGAGTATTTTGAATGTTGAGTTTGAACAAATTTTTTTTTTTTTTGGAGCAATTCAGAGTATTTTATTGATATTGGTATATTAAGTATTTTATTACGCAAATGCTGTTGGTTGTGCACCAGGTGCACAGATCTTGATTGGTGCAACTGGGGCGACCTGACCAGGATACAGATCTTGATTGGTGCAACTGGGGCGATCCGACCAGGATCCGCGCACCTGGGTTCTTTTTTTTTTCGCTTCAGGCTGCTACCTTTATGTTGTAAGGATGTGACCTTTATGTTATATAAGTGTGACCTTTATCTATAAAAGTTATGACCTTTATGTTCAGTAACTTAGGAAAAAATATTTAAGATTTTCAGGTTTTTTTGCTTCAAATTGAGACCTTTATGTTGTATTGTTGTGACCTTTATGTATAATTCTTGTGACCTTACAAATATTATGACATTTATGATCCATAACTTTGAAAAAAAAAATGGAAAATTTCAAAATTCAATGCATTTTTAGGATGAACTAGTACTCGCACCCGCGCGATGCGCGTTTTGTGATATAATGTTGGTAAATATTAATTATTTTATAAAATAGTGTAAGTATTTTTAGTATATAAAAGGCAATATAATATTTAATAACTAAGAAAAGTATAAATTTGCTTAAGACAATCCAATTCACAACAATATATTGATATTATACACATTCAATTCACTAATCTATGGTTAATACTAAAAACAAAAGTATCAATATCATGATCTTCAAATCAAAATTGGAAATCTACCTGTAAAGTTTGTAAGTTTTTAAAAACTTCTTTATACACAACAATTATAGACGAAACATTTTTTTTTATCATCTATGTTACAACTAATATCTTCTGTCATTTAAATTAAATATACTAAAAAAACTAAAAAAAATTACGAATTAAATACATGTGTGATTTCAATTATTTAAATTAAATACATGTGTGTGAGTATGTATATATAGAAACATTACACAATAAAATTAGAAATTTTACGTAGGAACTTGATGCAAGCACGGTCAATTATGTATTTTCAACCTTTTATTTCAAAATAAATTGAATTAGATTGTTTTTAATTAATATTGCTTAACATCGAAGATGACAAATAATTATTCTTTTATAAGTATCACGTAAATTAATTGATATAGTTCGACATTGATCATTACAATTTAAGTTCTACACAGAATCAAAATGTAGTAGTAGTCTAAGATCATGATTATGACAATATAATTAGAAACTAAGCATATAATTTAAATAATCAGGTGAACCGTATAAATTCAAAACGTGCAATCTCATATAAATATATAAGAAGTCCTAAGTGTAAAGTAAAATGCTACAATTTTATTTGATTATGAGATATTGATAATTTAAAAAATATTTAAGATAACATATAATTCAGACTAAATACATATTAGATATACATATATGTATATACACATATCTTTAATAGTGTTATATTTATTTATTAATTTATATTATTATGGTATAAATTATCCCCATGCAAATTAATATTTATTATTGAAATTATTGTTTGAATATCTATTGTTGATTTTTAATAAATCCTTCAATAAAAATTTATTTAATTAAGATCGATAAATTAATGAGAATAAATTAATTCAATATTTATATTATTAGATTAAATGGATTAAATAGTAAAAAATGCAAAATAAAAAAAAATTGTTGATGGGACACTTACCAATATTAATTTAAAAATACTTAGAATGACATATAATTTCACAGTAAATACACACATCTTTAATAGTGTTACACTTATTTATAATTTATATTATATTAAATATGATACAATTATCCCAAAACAAATTAATATTTATTATTGAAATTATTGTTTGAACATTATCTATTGTTGGTGAGTGTATAAGAAATTATTCAATAAAAAATAACTTAATTTGTATTAATAAAATAAGAATAAACTAATACAATATATATGTTATAAATTGAATGGATTAAATAATAAAAAATGCAAAATAAAAATATTGTTGATGTGACACTTTTTTGTTGAGAAGATAGAATTTCTGTAAATATCTCAAATTTTTCCTCTATTATTATAGTATAGAAATATATAGATAAATTTATTTATTTACTTTTTTTTTTTGAGTTCCTATACAATAGATATAAAATTAAATGTATTAAATATTAATATTTATGTATTTGTTTATTGATAAATTGAAAATAAAAGTTATTAATGATTGCTTAGAATGGAAATATATAATAAATGTGACATTTATTGTAACTATTTTTGGCAGAATATTCTGCTTTTATATATATATAGATATAGGTGCAACTAATATTACATAAAGGTAAATATGTACAAATTTTGCTAAAATTCTTCATTTTTTTCTAAGTTAGAGTATATAAATGTCATTACATTTATACATAAATGTCACATTTATATAACATAAAAGTCACATACATATAACATAAAAGTAGCAGCCTGAAGTGAAAAAATAAAATTCAGAAAAAAAAAGTGCGCAGGTCCGGGTTGACCCGGACTCGACCCGAATAATATGTACACCACTTGTACAGGAGACTAACTCATCATTTTATTAAGTATTTTATTGGTATTGAATTACATCCATTTTGAACATATTTTGAGTATTTTATCCAAATTATTGTAATATTTACTGGCACAATTACTGTTGCCCTCTCAATTTAGACACACACACACACATATCCAGCATGACACAAATTATTAATTTTCTAATCTAATTCGTTTTTTATCAATAACTAATATATTTTCGAACATTCAATTCAACTTTTTTTTTATCTCAACCATGACCAACAAATGAATGTTAGCCAGAAGAACAAATATTGGAATGGCAACCACTATTAACACCTCTTTATTTATGAATACACGTACGTACCCTATTAAATTTTTGAATTAAAAATGTTAGATTGACAAAAATATCCTTTTATATAATCTAAAAAATTAAAATATATCAATCATTATAGATTCTAATTCTATTCAAACCCTAATTCTATTAAAAACCTACAATTCTACGTTATTTAAATCATAATCATATTCATATTTTAACTTTTTTCATCTTATAATTATAAATACTTCAGATTTCTTTTGATTCTTTCCCATTGTAATTAATTTTATAACTACAAAATGTTGCTTTTTAACAGAGAAATCAAAAATAGATCACGAAAATCTCATTGAAATGGAAAATGTAAGTTCACGTAGATGAATTTTTCTATCGCACATCAAAAATTGCGAACGGTTTGTTCAATAGAACCAGAAAGAACAACGAAAAGATGTTCGATAAAATTATAAAGAACATCCATAGGATGTTCGACCACACAACAAAGAACATTTGGATCATGTTCGATAAAATTATAAAGAACATCCATAGGATGTTCGACCACACAACAAAGAACATTTGGATCATGTTCGACGACATATGAGTGAACATGTAGACAATGTTCCACATTTTTATATAGAACGTTTTTATAACACATTAAAGATTACAGATGAATTGTTCAACCATTTAATGTGAAATGATGTTACAAAGTTCGACCACATATGATCGAACATTCTAAATATGTTCCACGATATGTGGTCAAACATAATTGGAAACGTTCCACCTAATATTGTTGAACATCTGTCTGGCGATAGTTAGCGAACGACGCCGGTCTTGTGGTGGATGATGGTGGCGACGAGTGAACAACGGTAAAATAGTAAAAGTGTGAAGAAGAGATTGAGATAGTACTTTTTAAAATTAGAATTTTTATTTTACTTGTTTCAATTTTTTTGTGAAATTACTTTCTTTTGATAGATAAGGGTATTATAGACCATCTAAAGGGGGTGTATAATAATTGTATTCGTAAAACAAGAGATTAAAAATATAAAATATGGGTTTATTTAACAATGGGGATGTACTCATAAATAAGAGGGGTGTCAGTGGCCACGGCTGTTATTGAGTGAGGTTCATTGGTGTCAATCAGGATCCTCTATTTAAAACTGTGTTTCACCTAGTGTTCCAATATAATCCCCACACGACACGTGTAAAAGATGACATCACCAATGTACACTTGTCATCTAATTAAAACAATGAAATATAAGATGGAACACGATCTTGGAATAGAGGATCCAATTCCCATCGGTGTGGGGTGGTTCGGGGCCGGTTTGGGTTCAGGCGGTTATGGGGTGGGTTTCTCGGTCTGTGGGTGGTTATGGAGCGGTTATGGGGTTAATTTAAATTTTCAATAAGAAATTTATCAATAAGAGATTCCATAAATTCCGATATACATTTTAATTTGAAAAAACATTTCTACAATGACAAATTCTTGTATGAGACCGTCTCACGGATCTCATTCCATGAGACGGGTCAACCCGACCCGGTCAAAGTCAAAAGTCAACGGTCAAAAGTCAACACCGGTCAGCGGTTGGTCAACACCCAGTCAACACCGTTGTCCAAAAGTATTACATATTATATGTAAAAGTAGTACACAACATACATGAAAGTATTACATTATGAATGTAATACTTTTACTTTTATAAGGTAATACTTTTATGTGTATCATGTGTGACAAAATTTTGAGAAATTATGTAATACTTTTGTGTGTTTTAGGTATTACTTTTCAATATACTATGTAATACTTTTGTAAAATAGTATGATTTTGGATTTGGTTAGAGTGTATGAAAATATGTAATACTTTTATGTGTAGTAGGTAATATTTTTCTATATATCATCTAATACTTTTGTAATATATTATACATTATATGTATATAATACAAAAGTATTATTCGATCTATAGAAAAATATCACCTAATATACATGAAAGTATTACATTATGATATATAAAAGTATATTACCTAATATACACAAAAGTATTATTACATTATAAGAACATAACGTCATACAATGCTTTTATGTGCAACATGTAATACTTATATGTGTACATGTAATACTATTTAAATCAACAAGTAATATTTTTATATACATCATGTGATACTTTTATGTGTAACATGTAATACTATTGAAATCAACAAGTAATATTTTTATGTGTATCATGTAATACTATGAAGTATTAGATGATATATAGAAAAATATTGTCTAATACACAAATGTAATATTTTTATGTACAACATGGAATACTATTGAAATCAACAAGTAATACTCTCATAATGTAATATTTTTGTGTGCAACATGTAATATTATTGAAATAAACAAGTAATACTTTTATATGTAGTATGTAATACTAATTTAAAGTATCACATGATACACATAAAAGTATTATGTGAGTAGAATAACAGTATTACATTATGAATATAATACTTTTATATATGACATGTAATATTTTTATGCATGACATGTAATACTTTTTGGTCAACGGTGTTGACTGGCGTTGATCATTGACCGTTGACCCGGTCGGGTTGACCCGTCTCACGAAATGGGATCCATGAGACGGTCTCACACAAGACTCACTCTTCTACAATATCCACTATTACAAAAAATTTGAATTCGAAAAAACAGATTTATTATGGAACACTTTTTTCAAAAATTATAGAGCAACAATAACAATATAAAATAATGATGGAAAAAACTATTGTGAATCACCAAAACAAATTTTATTGTGGAGAACATGTCACGTTGAATTCATAGGCAAATGGTAACTTTGATCTCATTAATTCCATCATATAATTTTATATTAGTTATCATTGAATTATGTTTAACCTTTTGTATGAACAAATAGTTAACATAATCACCGTCCTTCAAAATGGTTGAGGATATAAAAAAAATTAAGTATTGAGCATCTGCAGTTGAGAAATTAAATTAATTGATAATTAGGATCTCTGGGGTTTAGGAAATGGTTGTTTACTCAATGTAAATTTCTCCAATGCATTGTATGCTATCTCTTTGGTTTTGGTTCATCTCTCTCTCTCACACGACCAGATCGATATATGGAAGTTTGAGTAGGACTCCTGTGAGACCGTCTCACGGATCCCCTTCCATGAGACGGATCTTTTTGACCCGCTTTGGCCTAGCCCAATCATCTCAAATTCAGCCCATGAAACCCAACCCATAATTTTATATATTTTAAGCCCAAACAATTATAAAATTAACTGAATTCACAAAGTCCAAAACAAAAGGAGTATATCTGTGTAGGTCGCACCATTGCATGAAAGAAATGAGAAAGCCGTCGCACCATCATCGTCGTCGCACCGTCGCCGCTCAGTTCTTAACTCGGAGCACCCAATTATTATAATCCCTATCTCACTGAAACCATCAAGAAATTTCCTAATTCCTTTCTTGCTTTTTTTTGGTATTTAAATCCCTCTGCTTTTGGTTCTCGCACTAATCCCATATTCTTATCTGAATCTTCATCTGCAGCGATTCTCAAGATTTGCAGATTTTTCTTATCTGAATCTTCATCTGAAGCGAATTTGCAAGCGATTTTTCTTATCTGATTCATCTGAAGATTCTCAAGATTTGCAGATTAAGGCTGAGCCGGGGAAAGGGTACGCATTGAGTGGGAAGCTAATGCTCAGGCCATCGCCGTCGTCATTTTGTCATTTTCATGGTGAGTCTGAATCTCTACGTCAGGTGGTACCTCATCAAGCTTTGTCATTTTCATGGTGAGTCTGAATCTCTACGTCAGGTGGTACCTCATCAAGCTGCGGTGCCTATTTTCATGGTGAATCTGAATCTCTACGTCAGGTGGTACCTCATCAAGCTGCGGTGCCGGAGGATGCAGATCGTGTTGTACGTAGAGAGGGGTCTGCCCAGCTCCACCGTGGACCGGGGCCTCGAGGTGGGGTAAGCTTTGATTTCATATTAACTCTTTTGCTGAATTGGAACTTTGCTCCCTACTTGTGAAAGGGTTAATCTTGTGATTATGTATATGTATATTTTTTATGAAATTGGGAATTTTGTATATGATTGATTTTGTTTGGGGTGTGGTGATAGCATTCCAAGTTTCTGCTAATTTTTTAAATTCAATTTGGAGTGCAGATATAAACCTGAGGGACTGAAGCAACTGAATCTGAGCCCCAGAGAGTGGAGCAACTGAACGCAATAAGACTGTGATTGTTGGGTGTATAGGTTATTTGGTGAAACTAATCGAATCTATAAAATCAGATGGAAACAAACTTATGTACTTAAAAGTGACACTTATGTGCTTAAAAGAGATACTTGGACAAAAAATCGTAATTACATTAAAAATGAGTAATAACGTTAGAACACATACTAATATGTTGAAAAGACATACTTAAAATATAAAAAGACATACTTACACTAAAACTAAAACGAGTGAGAAAAGTCAAAACTCATATTTGTAACACATAATTATATCCTCAAAACGTATATGTGTAACATAAAAAGACATACTTCTAACATCAAAATGCATACTTGTAGCATAAAAAGATATATTTATAACATCAAAAGACATAACACATACTTATATGTTGAAAATGCATACTTATTATATCAAAAGACATAATTACACTATTGAAAATGCATACTTATTATATCAAAAGACATACTTACACTAGAAAAGGGTGAGAAAGTCAACATATACTTATAACATCAAAATACATACTTGTAACATAAAAAGACTAAATATTATGAAAATAATATTGACTAAATATTAGGAAAATAATATTGACTAAATATTGTATCGACTAAATATTAGGAAAATAATATTGACTAAATATTGTATCTTAGGATATACTTTTGTATCTTTGGTAGTTATTTTGTTTCCATGTTTTACATTGTAATCATATTATTTATTTCAGCGATATAGAATATCCTCAATAATTTTTGAGACAATATCCTCTCCTCATGATATTAGTTCAGTGGAATAGATGGAATAGAATCAGCGTAATAGAATATTCTCAATAATTTTTGAGACAATATCCTCCCCTCACATGGTATCAGTTCAGTGGAATAGATGGAATAGAATATTGTCAATAATTTTTGAGGCAATATCCTCTCCTCACACTTATGTGTTGATAATCAAAATGTTGTGTGATGGTATCAGTTCAGTGGAGTAGATGGAATAAAATATTGTCAATAATTTTTGAGGCAATATCCTCTCCTCACACTTATGTGTTGATAATCAAAATGTTGTGTGAGAGAAATATTATGTTTATTCTTATGTTATTGCTTTATTAGTTTCTTATATGAAATAATTATGTGTTGATAATCAAAATGTTTTGTTGGATGAAATAATTATGTGTTGATAATTAAAATGTTGTGTTGGAGAAATATTATGTTTATTCTTGTGTTATTGAGCTTTATTAGTTTTTTATATGAAATAATTAGAATGCCCATATTTAGCAAAAGGCATACTTATATCTATTTTGGTATTTTGAATCTTTGTTATAGTGGATGTAGTGAGTAAATAAAACATATACTTATATGTGGAAAAGACGTACTTATGGATGCAAGAAGCATACTTATACTTATTTTGGTGTTTTAAAACTCTGTTTTATTGCATAGAATGAGTAAATAAAACTCATACTTACAGGTGGAAAAAATGTATTTTGGTGTTTTAAAACTCTGTTTTATTGCATAGAATGAGTAAATAAAACTCATACTTACAGGTGGAAAAAATGTACTTATGGATGCAAAATGCATACTTATATCTATTTTGGTGTTTTAAAACTCTATTTTAGTGAATGCAGTGAGTCAATAAAGCTCATACTTACACGTGGAAAAGACGTACTTATGAATGCAAAAGACATACTTATATTTATTTTAGTGTTTTGAAACTTTGTTTAAGTGTATGCAGTGAGTAAATAAATACAAATAACACATGCCTATAATTATAAAAAAGTCATACTTATAGCTATGAAAGATGTATTTTTCTGTAAATCGTTGACTAACTAATAATTAAATTCATCAATTCTATTCGACTTTTAGAATAGAATTCTAAAATGATAAAGTGAACTGAAATTTGGTCCGTTGAAGATCTCCTTCTTTGGTGATCGCCACGTCGGAAAATTCTCTTTTCTAATCTCTTCTTATGTGCTTAAAATCCTCTTTTCTAATCAATATTTATGTGCTTAAAAGACACACTTATATGCTTAAAAGACATACTTGGACCAGAAATATGAAAGAATTTAGAATACTTAGAATACTTATATGCTAAAAAGTCATATTTATGTACTTAAAAGGCATACATGGACCAAAAATGAGAGAAATTTAGAATACATATTAATGTTCAATACTTATGTGCTAAAAAAGTGCTTAAAAGACATACATGGACAAAAAGAATGAGAGAAATTTAGAATACATATTCATATTCAGGATCAATACTTATGTTCTTAAAAGACACACTGCATACTTGGACCAAAAATAACATACTCATGTTCAGGATCAATACTTATGTTCTAAAAAGGCATACTTATGTGCTTAAAAGGCATACATGGACCAAAAACTATGAGAGAAATTTAGAATACATATTCTTGTTCAGGATCAATACTTATATGCTTAAAAGACACACTTATGTGCTTAAAAGACATACTTGGACAAAAAATATGAAAGAAATTTAGAATACATACTCATGTTCAGAATCAAATTTAAGAAAACTCATTGTCTAATTTCCACAAAAGCTAATAAAAGTAAAACTGAAAATACAGAATTTGTAATCCAACTGAAACATTGAAACCATCATTAGCTCTACACATTCAACATCTAAAGTAATATTACTGCATCAACAAAAAAGTAGCATGATTGGAACTCAAAACAACAGTCTAGGTAGATGATTCTGGTTATCATCATACAACGCACATCTCTATTTCAAGTATTCCTCTTTCTCGCCGTTTAAACTATCTGACATCTCATTTCCCAAATCACCCTTGGTTCCGCCGAAGCATTTCCACTCTCAAAATATAGCTTGTGATAACACCATATTTCCTTCGTCCAATGAACATATAGCTTTTAGGATGTCTGCCATGGTCATGAAAATCATATTTCTTGGCAACACTGATGACCATAACACTGTTTCCACACGATTAGTGACCATATAGAAGTTGAAGAATGGAATCGATCAATGGTTGCGCCTATCATTACAAAATAAAATAAAATAAGAATTATAAAATTCCTCAATTCCATTCTCAAAATTACAGCAAACAATGTTCTCGAGCTGAAGCTATGTAATATCGCTGGAAAGGGAAACATTGAGTTAACAAATCATTAATTGATATATATGTTGTCCCAAGCTAACATCTATACACAAGATAAGTAACAAAAAATAGTTTTCCAAGTCAGATAAACCTGAAACAAGCCTGTTATATCAGAAAACCTTTAAGCATAATCTAATCAAACTACATGGACAAAAGGAGTTTACATGCAGCCATATGCAAATTGCGATCACTGGAATGAAGATAATGAAGACTTGCCATGCCACTTGTGACATAACACCAATAATTCCAAGAAGTTGTATTATGGCAAAGGCAAATAACCCAATTATAGAAGCCATATTCAAATCCACTGATATTATGATGCTACTTCCATCCCCACCACCTCATCTATTGCTCTGTACACTGATTTCATTGCCCCTTTTCCCAGAACTTCCTCATACTGTAGTGTCAATCATTCATTTAAATAACTCTGTTTGATCAGATTGAGACTACACACACAATATTCTTAGTCCAACCAGTTTGTTACCCCATCTAAACAACAAGAAAGATAAAGAAAGCAAAAACAAAGATCAGATAGATTACAAAGGGCCCATAAATCTTTCTTTTTTATTCTTCTCTTCTTACATTTCAATCAAGAATAGAATAACAAAGTATTAAAAAATGATGACAGAGTGAACGTGTAAACATATCGTTTGTCAGCAAGACTGATCAAGAATCTTGGTTTGTATATGCATATACATGACTTATATTTCAAGAACTCAGAACATGAAAATGATGAAAAGAAAAGAACATCAAAAACAACTTACTCGGCCATAACGACCAGTTGGATCAGTTTCGACGTATGAATCTTCCTCCATCGATTCACCAAACCTCAAAAACCCTCACTCATATATGAATGCTTATCGCTATTTCACAGAGAAAAACGACAGCAAAGGCGATGAAGACGACGAAGGTGGCGACGGTGTGTCGTGCGACGATGGTGCGGCAGTTCTCCTTTAAGTGAGGTGTGGGACAGTTGTGCGACAGTTGCTTCCCACATTCTCCTTTCTGATTTGGGCTGTGGACTTTACTATTTTCCTTATTGATATGTGCTGGGCTTCATTCAAATGTATATTGATATGGGCTGAGTTTTATGGGCTGAAAGTTAAATGATTGGGCTGGGTCAAAGCGGGTCAAAAAGATCCGTCTCACGGAAGGGGATCCGTGAGACGGTCTCATATGAGTTTTTGCTATTACATTATTATAATACTAGTATATAAAATGTAAATTAAATTAATGAAATTTAGTTGTGGGGACTAAAACCTATTAATCATAAATTCCTTATATCGCACGCCGGAGGGCACGTGACCCAAGTTTAAAGGGGTATATTCAACTGTACTATATTATTTACTTATTTATTTATGGCAAAAAATTTTATGCACCGGTTGCACGGATTTGAGATCCGTGCAACCGGGTCGACCCGTTCACACTTCCAAAACGCATTTCCACGCGTCTGCACGCGCTCCCCAAAATTCGCTTAAATAGACCAATCATTGTGTATAGGTAAACCAACCTTTGTGTATAGTTAGACCAACCATGTGTAGGTAGGTCTAACTATATACAAAGGTATGTCTAACATATACAAAGATATGTCTAAGTATACATAAAGGTATGTCTAATACAACGTAAAGGTATATCTAACATAACGTAGTGGTATGTGCCAAAATTCAAAAATCAACCCAAAAAAAGACAAGACATGAAATCTGGGCAAAACTGGTATGTTTAACATAGCTTAAAGGTATGTTTAATATAACGTAAATGTATATCTAACATGACCTATTGATATGTGATTTTTTTCAAAAATTATGTGCGAAAAAAAAAAAACGATGCGGTCCCCCGACCCGGATCCGACCCGATTCACAAGAGACCTTACTCTTTATTTATTAATTGGTCCAAAAAGTAAAAGAAAAAAACAAAAAAAAATTGAAAGAAAAATGAAGCTGGATTAAATCAAGCCCGGAGAATAAGGCTGAGAGGGTTGTCTTTTTTGGATCAAATTCCCATGATTTGTTAGCTATTACTATTGGTTCCAATTTGGGCACCTTCTTCCCAATATTATTAATACTAGTTTTTCACCCGTGCGATGCACGGAATTAAATTTTTAAAAGTACAATTATGATATATTAAAACAATATAATCTATATTTTTACATATATAAAAACTTAAACTTCTTTTATCTATTTTCATAAGTGGATTTTTTGTACTTATAGTAATAAAATTGATTTTCTTTTTAACATGATAGAATAAAAAAGTGTGAATATAATTTTAAAACAGTACACCTCATTTATTTTCAACTTATTGTGTTTTTTTTTTAATTCTATTGTGTCATATATATTCAATTTCAAATATTAGGCCTCATATCAAAAATGGATTAATGAAAATGTTTTTTTAAAATATATATAGTTTGTGTATACATGGAAACAAAGGAAATCCATTTAAATTCTTTGATGAAATCCTATATCTCAAATTAATCTTTTTAGACAATTTTCAATGTATGAGGTGAAAGTAGGGGTGGGGAAAAATATCGAAATATCGAGGTTATCAAAATATCAAAATTTCAGCATACCGAAACTTTCGACATAGTATCTATATCGAAAGTCTTGGTATGGTATCAGTATGATATTCTTAAAATTTCAAATATACCGAAATACTGAAAATAATAAAATAAATTAAAATATATATTAAATTCTTATTAATAAATGAATAAATATGATATTTTTCATTTCGGTTTATCGGTGTTTTCGATATACCAAAGTTTCGGTATGTAATCGTCATTTCGGTGTAACGGTATTTTCGGTATATCGAAGTTTCGATATATATTTTTCATTTTTTGTATGACGGTATTTTCGATATATCGGTACGAAACGGTATGACTACCTATAATATCGAAATTTTGACATATCGAATTTCGATATACTGAACATTTCGGTACGATATGAGATTTTCGGTATGATACACCCCAAGGTGAAAGTAAAAGAATAAAAAATGAACAATCACGATATGTTTCTACCAATTGTTTAATATCCCTAATTTATAATAGTTGACAATATGTTATATATTGTATTCAAATTATATATGCTCATTACTATGCATACTTTTTGGGTCTAAATTAATTAGTTTGCTTGTATAATTTAAGTTTTTTCGCATTGATTATGAGAAGGTTCCAAAATTCATATCTAATCAAAATTGAACTTTTTTTGTTTCAATTTATATATTTGTTAATTTTGTTCGGATAATCTAAATGAAACAATTGAATCAGTATTCTGAACTACATTACAATGTTTCTATATCTATACTAAATGAATAACCAAAAGTAACACATGTCACTTTCTGATTAATCCTAAATAATTTTAATTTTAATTTCATTATTAATTAATTCATTTCATATTTAGTATAATTTATTATATAAATCATTTAATGAGATAATAACAATTAAATTAAAAAATACTAATAATTTTGATTGATTGTAAAACTGTAACTTATGAAATTCTAAAACTACATACTAATTAAGCTAATAATTAATGGTAAATAATAATAATTAATTATTTATAAATAAAGAATTTCAGTTTGCAATTTTGTTAATTAGTAATACAGTACTCTTGTGATACACGGGACTTACGCTAGTATATACTAAAGGATTAACCAAGAGTAACATATGTCGCTCTCTAATTAATCCTATTTAATTATAATTAATTTTAAATCAATTCATTTAATATTTATAATTTATTATAATAGAGCATTTAATGAAATAATAACAATTCAATAACAAAATGCTAATAATTATGATTGATAATAAAATTGTAAATTATGAAATTTTAGAAAAAACATTTTAATTAAAGTTGATGTTTAAAATTACATTAAATAATAATCAAAACTTTTCACACAATTAAATTTAAATTATATACTAATTAAACTCAAAATTAATGATAAATAATAATTAAATTTATTTATAAATTACAATTCTTGATTAGTATTAAAATAAAAAAATGTAATACACGGGGCTTACATTAGTTTGTTTCTAATTCTGGTTTAAATGATGTTCTTCTAACTTTTTTTATCATATAAAAAAAGTGAATCCTTTATGGGTAGATGTTAATTTGTTTAAAAAAAATAATTTATAAAATTTAATACTTAAATTCCATATGAGAAAATACATTTAAATCTCAATATAATCGTGTATGGTACAAAGTAATAAAATAAAATTGAGGTTTCAAAATTAATAGTGTTTACGGAAATGTATTCCATAAATTATTGGTCAACCATGATAATAAGGTCATTGATCTAAATAATATTCCTTAAAATGAGTATCATTTTTATCACTATAATTTATTTACTTTTTCCAAATTTATGATGAAGTTTTTGGGTGGCAAAAGATTGACAAATTATTTTTAGTAAATGTTATTATATATATATATATATATATATGACTCTCAAAAAACTAACACAACTCTAGTTTCAATAGTGATATTTGTATATCTATACATCAAAATATTTCACTATATATGTGTCCAAGTATGGTAATCTTTTATAACATGTGAGCTTTCACATTTCATCATCTAATCTACCAAGTCAAAAACAATTCCAAACATTCAAAAGTTATTCGCTACCTCCAATTGAAGCCAATTTTCTTTCATCAACGCCTGCATATAGGAATCTAACAAACAAAAATCATATTAGAGTAAGAATAGTCAATATGCAATCATATCACTATATAAATTAAAATAAAATAAAATTCATTAACTAAATTAAAAATATTGAATAACACAAATCAATCAAAATATTATCCTATAACATCTTAACTCATTCAATATTACATTAGTACGTAAATAAATGATTTTTATTTATCAAATAGTTACATTAGTAAATAAACAAAAATTTAGCTAGTATAATTGTGAGAAACTCCTCGATCACAAATTAAAAAACAAATGAAAAATTAAGATTGTAAGCCCTCGAAAAGTTTTGAAGTCCAAAACATTTTTAAGGATTTGCGTTGCTTTACATTTTGAAATTGAAGATATATTTGAACTATGGAGTAGACACAGATGACAGATGTTATTTTGAAAAGAAATTGAAAGAAAAGAAAAATAGAATTTGAGAAAGGAAAGCATGAATTAAAATTTCATTAGTTGGTTCTCATATTTATAGTAGATAATTTCCTAGTACTATAAGAAAGTAATGTTTTTTAAGGCAATTTTTTTTTAAATTTCTTTGATTGATTGTGTCATCCTATTACGTTCATTACAAATATACCATAAATTTCAAATTTGTTGTTTATATGTATATGGAATATTATATTTCCTTATACAATATAATTAGTTAATACTATGTAAGGTTAATAGTGGTATTATATATACATTGATTATTTGTCTGTATATATGTCTATATATATACATAATTAAATATTTTAAGTATTATTAAACATAAAATGTAATTTTATTCAATTCCATATCTAGGATGAGATTTTGGATGAGTAAATATTGCATTTCTATATGGGACAATGTTAATATTTTATACATATAAAGATAAAAATTAAATCATAAAATATATATTATCCTTTTATATTGGAGTGAATTATATAATATACATATGCATATTAATTTATATATAAAAATAATTATTGTAAAATCACTGTTTATACTAATCATATGACATAATCATGTTGTGTGTGTATATATATATATATATATATATATATTTGCTATTGTTTTATAAATATATTAATTAAAATTTAATAATTAAGGGGAAAGATTTATACCAACATTTTTGTTCACTTTTTATTTTCTTTAAGCTGATTTACCATATGATTTATATGTGAAAGATTTATTGTCAATCACTTCCTTAAATATATACATCATCATTAAAATCATATGGTAAATACTGCATTTTTATATATGACAATGTTAATATATATATATATATATATAAAGATAAAGATAAAAATCAAATCATATAATATTATCTTTTATATTGGAGTGAATTATATAATATATATTATTCATATGCATATTAATTTCTATATATAAATAATTATTGTAAAAATATATCAATTAAAATTTAATAATTAAAGTTGACTTACCATATAGACTTATATGTGAAAAGATTTTTTGTCATTCACTTCCTTAAATATATACATCATCATTAAAATCATATGATAATATTCCATTTTCATTAGAATTCATTTATATATCATATATCTTTTTAAATCAAATATCATTTGTCATTTATAATTTATAATTTTTAATGAAAATATATTTCCAGATTTGGTATGAGTTTTTGGCGGGAAAATTCTATCATTTCTATATGAGGAAATGTTTGTGTTTTTATATATATAAAGATTTTAACATATTAAATTAGTCCTATAATAAAATGATATATCTATAATTATTTAGGTTTACTTACTAACATTTTTTTTTAAATACCAACGCATTTAGGTCAAGAAAAATATATATGGATAGACTTTGGAAGACGAGGAGAGTTGGAGACCAGAAGATCAACCTCTTCATCATCCTTATCTATATGACAAAAACTTTTATGCACCGGTTGCATGGATTTGGGATCCGTGCAACTGGGTCGACCCGTTTACATGCTTCCACGCTCCTCCCACGTGTCTGCACGTGCTCCCACGCACCTGAGCACTTATGCTGAAGCTCACCCAAAATTCGCTCCAATAAACCAATCTTTGTGTATAGGTAAACCAACATTTGTGTATAGTTAGACCAACCATGTGTAGGTAGGTCTGACTATATATAAAAGTATGACTAACATATATAAATGTATGTTTAACTATATACAAATGTATGTCTAACATATACAAAGGTATGTCTAAGTATACATAAAAGTAAGTCTAACACAACGTAAATATATGTCTAATATAACGTAGTGGTATGTGACAAAATTCAAAAATCAAGCCAAAAAAAGACAAGACATGAAATCTAGGTAGAATTGGTATGTTTAACATAGCTTAAATGTATGTCTAACATAACGTAAATGTATGTCTAATATAACCTATTGGTACGTGATTTTTTTCAAAAATCATGTGCGAAAAAAAAAAAATACTGTCCCCCTAACCCGGATCCGACCCGGGTGCATGGATCTAAGATCCATGCACCTGATTCACAAGATACCTACTCCATCTATATATATGCATGAAAATATATGGATGAATGAATCTTGTGGAGATCTTTTATATAACCAAAAATGCTATCAAACTCAACATATAATATGGGGCAATTACTAATTACACTTTGCATTTTATATGCACCAAATAGCACATATTTTTGCATTTTACCATTTGAGGTTTTATTATTCATGTATTTTATGATTTAAATTTTACAAGGATTAAATTTCATCATCTAGAACAGTTACATTTGGAACACAAATTATTTTTTTTAATTCAAGATAATGAAAATCATACAAGTCATATGAAAAAAATGCCAAAAAAAAAAAAAAGAAATGGAAAGAGAGGGCAACCCTATAAATTGATCATTGTTTATTGATTTCAAATTTTTATTTCCAGATTGATGAGTGAAATATCAAATTCTCTCTTTGTAAACTTGGGCCAAAATGACACTACATTAGCCCTAATAGAGCACTTGGGCCTACTACCCAAAAAAAAAACTGGACCCCCTTTTTTAACCCACATTCCGCGATTTTTAATTTTAAAGAAAAGATATTTAATATGTATTGAGTTTGTGATTTTCATTAATAAAAGTATAAGATTCAAAAGCCAAAACTTAAAGATTGAATGTTGATATAAGCATTTTCCATTTAAAATGAACAACTCTCAGAGGAGTTACTAACGAGCCTATCTCACCTTTATAAATATATATATATATTGTGTGACGATTAGGGTTTGAATTTGAGTCATATAGGTTTTCTTGTTTTTACTGTTCCCTTCCTTCTAATCCCTAAAGCTCATGAAAAAAAACTTAGGATTTACTCAGAGATCTCAATTGGTTCTGATTTATTTAAAATGTAAATGTAAAATTTCTCTTTTAAAATTAATATCTTTCTATATATTTATAATCATTTTAGTTCATCTAATAAATTCATTAATGCTTTATTAGTTTCTATATAATAACATATCTATAAGAACATTTTACATATTTACAAAAGTTTACAAAATTTCCTTTTCAGGAACAAGTATAACAGTACTATTTCCTTGAATCCACCTGCCTCGTCCAAATTCAAATGCCAAAATGCAATAAATATTTTTATATGAAATATGAAATTACATGTAGCTAGTTTATATTCCTTCCATTTAATTAATTACTCACCAAATAGGGTGCTTTTGAACAAAAGTATTCAATCGTATCATGAAAGGATCGTGATTTTGACTTCTAACATGAATTTGACATGTCAATATTAATAATTTGGGAGAAATGCAAAACGACCCCGTAACTATAGGTATTTGATGAAATTATATTCTGGTGTTATCTAAGTCAAAGTTGACAATATAACCCGACATGTTTAAATTAACGTGCATGAAATTAACTTTTATTGAGAATTGAAAATCTAGTGGGAGTTTTAATGTTAGCATGGTGATCTTAATTTTCCGATCAAATTTAATTGATGTTCAAGTAGAGCCTACAAATAATGTTCTAATTAAAATTCGGGTTAAATTCAATATCCCCATTTACACATAAAATTTCTAATGAGATTTCAATTTACGGTGAAATTTGTACTCGGTTAACCATTAATTAGAAATTGAGTAGGTGTTATTTTATGTCGTTTCATGGATCGTGTCATATGAAACGAGTCAATTCATGACCCACACACTTAACAATTCATTTAAGAATTTTTAAAAATGAGTTTAGTTTATTGGTAAAGATGATCAGTCTCATGAAAGCTCGTCCCACATGACCTTTTGTTTTAAAAACTTGAGATTAAAATCACAAGTTTAGCTTAGAGTGTAGAGACGACTAGTTTTCATAGCCCGAATCTAGTGAAGGGTAAATTTGTATTTTCTAAATAGAAAGGTGCTATAAGATTTAAAATATATCTTGCTAAGTAAAAGAAATAACTATTTGTGAGTAATGTTGTAGACATTTATTCTTACTTATAAACATGTGACTAATTAAAAATGAAACATAATATATAGGACAGTACATAATATAGATAGCCACAGATACATGCAATATTCTTTTGCGTGTTAGAAAATAGTTACGTATTCAAATATTAAATTTAGTTTGATGTGTTTAATTTGTATGAATTAGAAGAAAAATTAACATAAAACGACAAAAGATGGATGGCTAATGAGCTATCAAGATTAATTGTGTTGAAACTGGAAATACAAGATTAATGGCTATTTTATCTTTATTAATTCTATATATACTAACTTCCAAATTTGTCATTGATTTATTAATTGTTTGTTGTCAATGAAATACATTGTCATGGCCAAAAAGAGAAGCTACTTTAATTGATGTTAACGCTCCATGTAATGATGCTTATTTTTTTTTTTTTTTTTTAATTATACGTAAAAAGACTGAAAACAATATTAATTTCGCAGTACAAATGAATTTTTCTTCATTTTCTTGCAGACAAATCAAATTAATCGTGGGCAGCTGAAAATGTTCAATCATGAAAGCGTTTAAGATTTGATTAGCAGTAATGCAGTAATTCAATTTGATAGATGTATTTTCATCTCCAACAGTGATATAAATCTCTACATCAAGATTTCTCAATCGTCACTTCTGCGTTGATTTTCCACATTTCTACATCAAGATTTCTCAATCGCCACTTCTGCGTCAATTTTCCACATTTCAAACATGTGCGTCATCTTTTTTTTTTTTTTTTACATTTTCAGTTTCTTTTTCATTTTATTTTATTTTTTAATTTATTTTATATTTAATAAAAAGAAATATTCTAGAATATTATCTTTTAGGGTATAAGATTGTACATACTGTCGGAGATTAGTGATGATTTTCACATTTAGATAGCACAAAATTAACACGAAAAATGTGTTCTCGGTTGGAGCCGGTCTAATTAGTGTGTTCATAGTTAAGCACATAGTTTGGCGAATAAAATTCACCAAATGGATTATATTTGAAAGATATGCATGCCTAACTAAACCCATTTAAGTACTATTGAGGAAGAGAAATTAATTTGTAATTAAAGAGTGATAATACTCATTTATATATAGGCAAAAACTTTTATGCACCGGTTGCACGGAATTGGGATCCGTGCAACCGGGTCGACACGTTCACGCACCCAAAACGCGCTTCCACGCCCCTCCCTCGTGCCTGCACGCACTCCCACACGCCTGAACAGTTGCGCTGAAGCTCACCCAAAATTCGCTCCAATAGACCAACCTTTGTGTATAGTTGGACCAACCTTAGTGTTATGTTAAACATACCTTATGTAGGTAGGTCTAACTATATACAAAGGTATGTCTAACTATATACAAAAGTATGTCTAACATATACAAAGGTATGTCTAAGTATACACAAAGGTATGTCTAACACAACGTAAATGTATGTCTAACATAACGTAGTGGTATGTGCCAAAATTCAAAAATCAAGCCAAAAAAAGACAAGGTATGAAATCTGGACAGTATGGTATGTTTAACATAACTTAAAGGTATGTCTAACATAACGTAAATGTATGTCCAATATAATTTATTGGTCTGTGAATTTTTTCAAAAATCATGCGCAAAAATAAAATAAAAGAGGTGGTCCCCCCTGACCCGGATCCGACCTGGGTGCATGGATCCACCTGATTCACAAGAAACTTACTCTTATATATATATATGGCAAAAACTTTTATGCACCGGTTGCACGGATCTGGGATCCATGCAACCGGGTCGACCCGATCACGTGCCCAAAACATGCTTCCACGCGTCTCCCACGCGCCTGAACAGTTGTGCTGAAGCTCACCCAAAATGCGCTTCAATAGACTAACATTTGTGTATAGTTAGACCAACCTTTGTGTTATGTTAAACATACCTTATGTAGGTAGGTCTAACTATATACAAAGGTATGTCTAAGTATACATAAAGGTATGTCTAGCACAACGTAAATGTATGTCTAATATAACGTAGTGGTATGTGCCAAAATTTAAAAATCAAGCCCAAAAAAAGATAAGGTATGAAATCTGGGCAGTATGGTATGTTTAACATAATTTAAAGGTATGTCGAATATAACGTAAATGTATGTCCAATATAACCTATTGGTGTGTGAATTTTTTCAAAAATCATGCTCGAAAAAAAAAAAAAAAGAGGTGGTCCCTCCTGACTCGGATCCGACCCGAGTGCATGGATCTAAGATTCATGCACCTGATTCACAAGAGACTTACTATTATATATATATATATATATATATATATATATATATTTATATATATGACAAAAAACTTTTATTCACCCAGATCCGTGCAACCGGGTCGACCCGTTCACGCACCCAAAACGCGCCTACACGCGCTCCCACGTGCCTGAACACTTGTGCTGAAGCTCACCCAAAATTCGCTTCAATAGACCAACCTTTTTGTATAGTTAAACCAACCTTTGTGTATAGTTAGACCAAAAACCCGCTTTCTCTTTCTAGGAAAAATGTTCTGACCTCTCTCACACACTAACACACTTTTTCACACACACACGCATTCTTGCTGCAGTTCGAAGCAGAATCAACCATTGTTTCATGATCTCAATTCTTTGCATTTTTTATGTTAATATTTTCTTGTTTTGATTCGTTTCTCATCATGATTTAATTGTTTTGGTCTAGATTTGTGGTGGAACCATGGACGGTTCTTCACCATTTTCATCACTGGTTAGTTCATCTTCGAAGCAACCTTCATCTCCTCCACCTCCAATTCGAACCTATGCGTCTGTTGCCATGGATTTTGCCCCTCAACCTCCACGTTCTTCTCAGCCTAATCCTATCTTTGATGATAGCAATCTCAAGCAGACCGGTTCGGTAGAGATTCAGGAGGGCAGACCGGTCCTTGTTTTCTCACCTACGGAAACGGCGATCTTGGTGGAGCCGATGAGACTTGCGTTGGTGGGGAAGTTCTCTCATGCTTATCCATCGGGCAAACAATTAGCACACGGGTTATCTTCTCTCAAAATTGCAGGAACATTCTATTGGAGTTTCTTGTATTAGAGGCATATTCTTATTAATCTTTCCACTGAGGCAGACTTCAATCGGCTTTGGCTACAGCCAACATGGATGGTGTGTGGATGCCCTATGCGTGTGTTCAAGTGGACACATTCGTTCTCCGTTTTGGCAGAATCGTCCATAGTCCCGGTTTGGTGTGATCTGTCTGGTCTTCCGGCGCATCTGTTTGATAGGGTTGCCCTTTTTCAGATTGGCAAGATGATTGGAAGGCCTCTACGCCTTTATTGGTATACAGCAAATAGGTCTCGGTTGGGTAAGACTCGGATTTGTATTGAGATCGACTTGGTGTGAGAACGGTCGTCGAAGTTGCTTTTATCAATTAAGGGTGAAATTGTGGCTCAAACTGTGATTTATGATCGGGTTCTTTCATATTGTATGGCATGCAAGCATATCGGGCATTGAGAGGTAGATTGATATGCTGTTGGAAACAAACCGTGACTTGTTCGATCACGTTCACGGTCGACAACAGCGATTCGAATGAAGAAGATGGATGTTCCGGTGGAGGCTGATGTTCCTAAGGCTGTGGCTGCACATGTAACCGCTGTGTTATCTCAAAAGGAAAGCTCCACAGATTGGGTGGAAGTTCGGCACAAGAAGAGCGTAAATCGGGGGTTAGTTACTATTCCCTCAAATTTGAATTCTTTTAATCCTTTGGCCCATTTGAATATTGTGTTGGAATATGGGGAAATCATTGAGCCTCACCCTTCGTGGATTGAGGAACAGCCCATAGATGTAGAGGGTTCAGCCTTGGAGTCGTCATCTGTCGCCAGATGTGAATCAGACTCGGAGTCGGCTAGGCTTGGGGACTCGTCTGCATGTGAGGCTGATTTGATACATGAATTGGCCAAGGACATGGATCTGCATGGTAATTTTGATGATATGGATCAGGAAATTAATTTGGCCCAATCTCCACTTCCAGGCCCGCGTACTCATTTGGCCCAGTCTGCTGGGAGGGTCCAATCACCCAAAGCCTCCACAGCCAGCCCAGCTTGAAACTTTTGAGGCTGATTCCCTTTTGCAAATTAGGCCCAACAGTGAACCAGCCCAGAAAAAACCCTCTAGCCCACCATCGGATTTCACTCTTAGCCCCAGCCAATCTTCGGCCCACTCTCCATCATCTTTCAAAGCCTTTTTCTCTCGGCCCAAGCTTTCTTCTCATCCAGCCCAACGAAAACCTCTACCAAAACTAGGCCGTCCCCTCTTTTCCTCCTCCAGCCCAAACACTGATCCAATCCCTCAAGCCTCTTCTACCCATATTCCTAAGCCCCAACCCATTCCCAAAGCCCAACAAAAAACCCAAAACCCTTTTGCTTAAGCCTTCAACCAATGCACAGCCTTCACGTTTGCTGTGTGGGAAGACCTCTGCAAAGGAAATTTTTTTTGGCTCGGCCTGCTTCTGTGTCCTCGGAAAAGGATAGCCTTCGGAAACATCCTTTGAAGCTTCGAAGCATGCGCACATTTGGAGCAAGGGTTTGAAGGCTATTGACCACGCTGTCGTGACGCGATAAAATTAAATAAAAATCCTTCCTAACCTAACTAACTAATAGATAAGGTAAGTCGGAGTCGATCCCACGGAGAATGACAATTCAATTGTGTTTACTTATGTCTAAATTCAAAGAAACAAAAGAATATGGGGGTTATCAGATTGATTGATAATTAAACTAAAAATTACTAAAGATGCAGAAAACAAACTAAACAAAAATCAGTTGATAAAAAACATTCCAGTTAACAGTTCAGTTATCCCCTAATATCAATTATGCCTTAATCAATGTTACCCCCTCTCTCAGATTATCATGGAATTATCACCCCTAATCTAACAACAAGCTCTGTTAAATCGAATCGTCTCTTATGATTAGTTAAATTAGGATAAGATCACTAATTAACCATATTTAATTGAACAACCTAGAATAAGCTCTCTAGATTTAATTCATTAAACGCATTAATTACCAAGACGATAGGGTGAACTAGACTCCAAATACACAAGCTCGATTTGATAATCTAGGATTGTGTTACCCTAGAGATGCGCGACCTCTAGTTTACTACCGTTGAAAATTAAACCACAACAATTAGGATTCATGATTTAAGATTTTAGCAATCAATTATCAAACACTTAACCTAGGTCGCGAATCTAAATCAAGTATCAATAATTGAAATCATTCATCACAGATAACACAATCAATTCCAATCAAAATATCGAGAGGGAGAAACAGGATTAATTAAAACATAAAAAGATAATTGGGTTCAAACATCCCTGCTAACCGGAATTGAAGAATTATCCAAGCATCCTTGAAATCGAATCCATAAAAGTTGAATAATCCACAAGAAAAGAAACTAATCTATATAAAATAATTTTCTCTCTAGAGTGGCTTGGTGAGAAAGAAAAGAAAGATCTTCCCCTAATTATGTATGTGAACATATCTTTTTAACCCTTTTGGAGATGGGCTTAACCCTATTCCAGCCCAAAATCTCGTACACAATCTCACTGGGCTGGGCTGCAGATGGATCACATTGGCAGACTGGGCTGACACTGGGTGATCCAGTGTGACGGGCTTCTGGGCCCAAACTGCCCCAACTTCGATTGTCTTCATTTATCAGCCCATGAACATATCTCTTGATCAAAATATACTCCAAAATTCCTGAATAATAGTGAAAATGATATATGAAGTATTTTGATACAAAAAACATATATAGATACGAAAACAGTGCATTCAATCACATAAAAGATTATAAAATCTCAAATCAAACCACAATAAAATACACATATTTTCTACCTATCAGCTATCAAACGGTTACCGCTGGAATCTGAGCAGTGCGGTGATGAAGAATTGGAGATACAGCAGCCACATGCTAAGGAGAATGGGCCTGCTCTTTCGTCCTCTCCGACCTGCACTTTCTATAATTCTATTTTTGAGGCTCGTCCATAGGATTCCCCACATTTGCAAGATCTCTTTGGGGGTCCAAAAGAGGAGAATTGTTTGGGGACGATGTTAGTAGATTCGGATAGTGTCATGTTACCCATGCCACTGATGGTACGATATCCTTCGGAGTCTCTCACGCTTCGACCTGACTCGGCGAAAGATTTCACTCCCTTATTGCTGGACAGGGCTGTTGATGATTCTGTTGTTGACTCTCGAGCTCGAAAGTCTCGTTCTTTGCATAGACGAGGTACGTCCGTTGCTCCTGGTGAAAGGTTGGGTTAGTTCCTACGTAAGCCTATTCAGTGGGATAGGCCTGCTCCAGAATTGGGAGCGCTGTTGATCGTTCAGATGAGATGATGGACTTTGCTCAGATGATATGAGATTGTGCTCTGATGGATGCTGGGTGTGTGGGGAGTCCGTTCTCCTGGGCTCGTCGGGATTTGCAGGAGCGTCTGGATCGTGTTCTATACAATGAGCATTGGGTTTCTGTGTTTCCTACCAACACCGTTACTCATTTGCCTCGTATCAATTTGGACCATTCTTCTTTCCTTGTCCGTTGCTGTTTTCAGGGGTCTGCTGTTCGTGGTTGTTTTCGCTTTTAGAACATGTGGATTCGTCATCATACCTTCTTGGATGTGATTCGAACTGTGTGGGCTTTTGATACTGGTGCTCAGGGTATGCATAACTTACAGAGGAAGCTAACAGCTGTTAAACAGAGGTTGAAGTGGTGGAACTGGCATGTTTTTGGCAACATTTTGGATAAGGTCCGAGCTGCCTCTGAGAAGGTGGGTGCTGCTGAGGATGTCTTTCATTTGGATCCATCCCCTCTCGTTCTACGGAGCTGAACAAATGCAGGGCTGAGTACATCATTTGCTCTCGTATAGATGAGGACTTTTAGAAACAGAAGGCGGCGGTTAGATGGGTGGTTGAAGGTGAGAGGAATACACGGTTTTTTCATGGGTTGGTTAAGCAGAAGCGTGTCCGTTCTAGGATAATTTCGATCAGTGATCAGGGCCAGCAGATTTCTGATGAGTCTTTGTTGCGGGATTCGGTGGTTGGCGTTCTTCTAGAATTTACTTTCCTCCGAGTTAGATTTTTTAGCCTCACCATGCTCAGAGTACTTTGCCCATATTCCAGCCTCAGTTGATTTGTCTGGTCTATATGATCTTCCCTCGGTAGAAGAGATCAAGGACGCTATTTTTGGGATCGACCCAGGTAGTGTTTCTGGTCCTGATGGTTTCTCTTCTTTGTTTTTTCAACACTGTTGGGAGATTGTGCAGGATGATGTTCAGTCTGCCGTTTGGGAGTTCTTATCTGGTCATGACATGCCTCGGAGTTTCACAGCGACTACCATCGTGCTCCTTCCTAAGAAGCCAAATCTCTCCTCTTGGACTGATTTTCAACCTATCTGCCTGTGCAATGTGGCAAACAAGATCATCTCGAAGATCCTGAACACTCGTCTGGCTTCCATTACGCCTCTTCTGATTGCTCCAAATCAAAGCGGTTTCACTAAGGGACGGGTGATCAGCGATAATATTTTACTGGCTCAGGAACTAATCCATGATCTGAATATGCCAGGTGGGGTTCTTAATGTGGCCATCAAGTTGGATATGGTTAAGGCATATGATCGGGTACAGTGGCCTTTTTTGAAGATGGTTCTTGATCGCATGGGCTTTCTGGCCAGATGGGTTGATATGGTTCGACAGTGCGTGGAGCATTGCTGGTTTTCGGTTCTTGTGAATAGGAGTCCTGCTGGTTTTTTCCCTTCTTCGAGAGGGTTGAGGCAGGGAGACCCTCTGTCTCCATCTCTATTTGTTTTGATGGCTGATTATCTTTCTAGAGGGTTGGATGCTTTGATAGGGGATCGACCGGAGATGATTTACATGACTCACGGTGGCTTCCCAGTCACTCATCTTTCTTATGTTGATGACACTATCATTTTCACTCGGGCCTCAGAGGATGGACTTACTCGGTTGATGCATTTCCTGGAGCACTATTCACTCACTTCTGGGTAGATGGTGAATATCCAGAAGAGCAGTTTTTACATACATTCTCAGTTTGTTGAGGATTGGGCTCCACAGGTGCAGTCTATCACTGGGTTCCAGTAGGGGTCTCTTCATTTCTCCTATTTGGGTATACCTTTGTATAAAGGTTTTTTACAGGGCAGTCTTTTTGGCTCTTTGAAGCAACATATGTTGGATTCTGTTCAGGGATGGTCTCATCGGCATTTATCTCATGGTGGTCGTCTAGCTTTGATCAGGAGTACTCTGTCTTCTCTGTCGTTGTACTACGTGCAGGTTCTTGATCCACCTTTATATATTTTGCATGAGTTGGAGCAGATCCTTGCACGTTTCTTCTGGGGTGTGTCTGGGGAGTAGCAGAAGACTCATTGGGTTAGCTGGGCTGACATCTGCTTGCCTCGTGATGAGGGTGGTCTCGATTTGCGCCGTTTGAAGGATTTATCTGTGGCCTATAGTTATAAATTATGGTGGCGATTTCGGGAGCAGAAGTCTCTGTGGGCTCGTTTTCTTTGGGCTAAGTACAGACGCTACTTTCCTGGTTGATCCAGTATCCCTGCTTTTGCTAGTCATTCGTGGCGTCGTTTGGCGAAGGTTGGTGTTCAGGCACAACAGCACATGTTTTGGACTTTGGGTTCTGGTCAGTGTTTTTTCTTGGCGAGGATCGCACTCGACGGTGGATTTCATGCCGCCTCCTGTGTTCATACCTCGACAGGTGGTCTCCTGCCCGGTTTGTTGGCTTTTACCACCAGATCCATTGATCAAGCTCAACACAGATGGTGCTTTTGATCGGGACACCGGAGGTGTGGCGGGAGATGGTCTTGTTCAAGATCATCACGGTGACATGATGGTGGCCTTCTCCAACTCGTTCCAGGCCACTTCTAGTTTTGATGCGGAGCTCCAGGCGGTTCTTCTGGGATTACGGATGGCGCAGCAGTTTCATCGTCCGGTATGGATTGAGCTTGATGCAGCTGTAATTGTCTCTCTCCTCCAATCAGATAGATCGGGCCCTTGGCAAATTCAGCACACCTTGGTTCATATACGTAGGCTGCTTTCAGACATGCAGGTTCGGATTACCCACATCTTTCGAGAAGATAATCGGCCAGCAAATTCTCTAGCATGTGTTGGGATGGCTACGCCTCAGCTACAGATCCTTCATCAACATAGCTCACCCAGGCATCTTCTTGCACTTGTTCGTATAGATCAGCTCGGCTACCCAAATTTCAGAGTCCGTTAGATCTTGGCTTTATGTTTTTAGATGTTTATCTTTTTTACTTTTCCTCAGCCTATTTAATAGGCCCATTGTGTTTTTGACATTGTATCTTTTCTTATGATCTATTTACAGGCTGGGGATGGTGCCTTAATCCCCCATCCATAATGGGTGCTTTTGATTAAAAAAAAAACTATATAAAGGTATGTATAACATATATAAAGATATGTTTAACTATATACAAAGGTATGTCTAACATATACAAAGGTATGTCTAAATATACATAAAGGTATGTCTAACACAACGTAAAGGTATGTCTAACATAACGTAATGGTATATACCAAAATTCAAAAACCAAGTCAAAAAAAGACAAGACATGAAATTTGGGTAGAACTGGTATGTTTAACATAGCTTAAAGATATGTCTAACATAATGTAAATGTATGTCTAACATAACCTATTGGTATGTAATTTTTTTCAAAAATCATGTGCGAAAAAAAAAAAAGATGCGGTCCCCCGACCGGAATCCAACCCGGGTGCATGGATTTAAGATCCATGCACCTGATTCACAAGAGACCTATATATATATATATATATGTCAACTTGTTCACGTACCCAAAACGAACTTCCACGCGCCTCCTACGCACCTGAACACTTGTGCTGAAGCTCACCCAAAATTCGCTCCAATGGACCAACTTTTGTGTATAGTTAAACCAACCATGTGTAGGTATGTTTAACTATATACAAAGGTATGTCTAACATATATATAGGTATGTTTAACTATATACAAAGGTATGTCTAACATATATAAAGGTATGTCTAAGTATACATAAAAGTATGTCTAACACAACGTAAAGGTATGTCTAACATAACGTAGTGGTATGTGTCAAAATTCAAAAATCAAGCAAAAAAAAGAGAAGACATGAAATCTGGGCAGAACTGGTATGTTTAACATAGCTTAAAGGTATGTCTAACATAACGTAAATGTATGTCTAACATAACCTATTGGTATGTGATTTTTTTCAAAAATCATGTGCAAAAAAAAAAAAAAAAAGATGCGGTCCCCCGACCCGGATCCGACCAGGATGCATGGTCACAAGAGACCTACTATATACATGAATTTATGAGACGGTTGTATAAAAGACACTAAAAATGTAATCACAAACTCAAATTTTAGTTTAGAAATCTTCACACACACATACACACATATAACACTCGACAAACCAACAATATTTTAACATTAAATTAATGACTTCAAATTTCATATTACTAATAAACATTACTAGATTTATCGATATAACATTTGCTAGATTTCGAATATATATATATAATAAAAAATTAAAATAAAGATGGACCAATAAATGATAGTTCAAACTTTTCAAACTTATTAATTAATGAAATTGAATAATTTTTTTGAAGGGAATAATTCAAATTTGGTACCCGAAAATAGGGTTTATTTTAGATCGGGTACCCTAAAGTTCAACTTAATCAATTAAGTCCCTAAGTTTTACCAAATCAATCGGAAATGGTCCCCGCTGTTAAAAAACCATCCAATTAGACGGAAGTTAACTGCCAGAAAACGATTTAGAGCGAAAATTAATTTCCTAAACCTCATTTCTTCCCCAATTTCTTGCGCAGCCCTTCCTCACCTCAAAATTGATCGATTCTGGACCACAATCGATCGATTGAACCCTAATTTCCTCAATTCTGAACTTCAAGATCCTCAACCTTTGTTTGCGATGTCCGAAAATAGCGATTCTTCGTCATATTCAAGTTGGAATTCTTCAAAGAGGCTTCAAACACAACAGCAATGTAAATGTGGATTTGACTTGCCTTTGAAGACCTCTTGGTCGAAAGATAATCCAGGGAGGAGATATTGGTGTTGCCCAAATTATGGGGTAAGGTTTATTATCACTTTTTTTACTTCGAATTTGCACTGAATTTCTATTTTTTTTTCTTGTTTGGTTGATTTTGAAACTTGATGTTTTGTATATGGCAGTGCAGAAAGTAGGGTATTGTGGAGTGTTCAAATGGTTTGATGATGAAATCTGTGTTAGGTCCAAAAGCATCATTCCTGGATTGCTGAGAAAATGTGACAGGATTGAAGAAGAAATCAATGAAGGGAAGTGAATGGCTCCAGTCAAAGAAATGAAAATGAAGGATAAAATACGTGCTTTGGAGAAAAAATTAGGGGAAGTGGAGAAAAAGTACAAATTTGCAAAGAAGTTTGTTATAATTTTGATCATTGTTTTGTTTGTGGTTTATAATGTGTAGAGGAGTAGGATGAATGGATGTTGGATGTATAATTTCAGTTTTCGGACAATGTTATTGGAAATGAAGTTTTTACCAAATTGCATTGCAATTAAGATTTTTAATGTGTTAGTAATTGAAGTGTTTTTGGTTTACATTATTGAAGTGAATTGCAAGTGTTTGCAAAAATGTGGAAATCTGCATTGTGGCAAAATGGAACAAACCAATAAATGCCCCAAAATGGAAACCAATTGCAACAATTCAAATAGCTGAGATGAAACAAATTGTGATACATATTAATAACATGATGCAAGGAAGTGCAAGGAAAAGGAATTGCAAACTCAACAATGATGATACAGATTCATATTAATACCAATAATACATAGTACATTGTGATACATAAATTGTTCATCAATCCAAAGAGGCATACATTCAAATACATAAACTCCAACATCAAATAAGCAAATACAGAAACTGTTCCTCACAATTCATTATCAGATAAGCTAAAATTGAAATAATACAAGAACAAAGCATCTCATTTCTTCCCACTCCCACTTCCACCACCTCCTTTGTTCCCAATTCCACCACTCTTTGAGGATTCTCCCCTCTTCCTCTTGTAAGCCCTTTCATTCAAATTGGAGAGTGTGATGTAGTTTACACCTCCTTTCACAAGCACTGGACTGCTCATACCAACTGATTGGATAACCTAGCATTGTAGTCAATATATAAGATGACTCATAATCATGTTTTTTCTGTAAAACATTGGCTTAATGAGAAGAAATAACTCACATTCACATTTTGAGTTTCACCTGGGGTTCCTTGGATGCTTGTTGACATTCTAGCCCTTGACTTCTTTACTTTTTGGTTAGCAGCCTATAAAATTGTCATAAACCACATTATTAGTGCAGAAAAAGGTGGATCCAAACACATAATTGTAGGAAACACATACAATTATCTTTACCATATTTGGGGGTGTTCTTCATTTGCAGGGTAAGTAGAAGTTTCTTCATTTGCAGGCTGGATAAAATTGTGCCCCTGTTGAGATGATTCAACCTGCAGTGGAACTGAACAGCTTATATCCTCATCAACCTGACCTGCTGACACCTCTCCAAGTGTTCTTCTAACCTGTGAAGAATGTAATAATATCAGTTTTAACACCCAAAAAACATAAATGTTATAAAATACAAGGTAATAATTACAATGTGTGGTATTACCCTTAACTTTGGAACTCTTTCAGTGGATTGACTAACTCCTTGAGTTTCAGATGCATCAAATGGCTAGGATGAAGTCAATGGCACCTCTTCAGGCTGCTGCAATCCTCATCCAGTGGAGCACTTTGTTTGCTCTTGCAAGTCCTCTTATTGTGCCCTTTACCACCATAGATTCTACAAGATGTTGTCTTTTGGAATCTCTTCAATCTGATTTGACTGGCATCAGATGTTGGAGGCTCATTTGGATTTCTCCTCCTCACCTTCTTTGGTCTGCCTGCCTTGGACTGATTTTAGGTGGTAAAGGTGGAGGCAAGCTGTTCTTGGACCAGAATTCAGGACCACAGATCCCAATGATGGGGTTCTCATATGCCATCTTGTAAGCCTCCACTTTGTAGTATTCATGCACATAACTCTCTGGATCCTCATTCTTGCACCATATAGCTGAGATGGCATGTGTGCATGGTATTCCTGTCAAGTCCCATCTTTTGCAGCTACAACATCTTTGAGCCAAATCAACAACATGCTGGTGATGTGGCCCCAAGATTTGATAATGCCAGTCATCACACTTCATTGGGATACATTCACCTGCCTTCTTCATGTTTTTCTGTAGAAAAGCCTTGATTCTTGGACAGATGCCCTACCATCCCATTTTTTGGCCTCATCTCTATTCACCTGCAGCCTTGTCATGAGAATGTTCCTAACAGTCTCCAACATTGTGAGGATTGGCTTGTCTCTTACTGAAAGAATGAGTGAGTTGAAGCTCTCACACATGTTGTTAGTTAGAATGTCACATCTTGGAATTGAGTTGAAATGGGACCTACTCCACTAGCTTGCTGGCTTGGCCACTAGCCAATCATAAGCTCTCTTGTCTAATTTCTTCAACTCTCCACCCTTGTTGCTCTTGCTGCTGCCCAAAGTGTTCTCTTTAATGCCACCCCCAGAAAGCCATCCTTTTTCATGTTGGAATGCAAATGCTGGACACAAAACATATTCTTTGCATTGGGCACTACCTCCTCAAAGGCTGGAATTTGGCCCTTCTGTTTATCACTCATAAATGTCCATGCATAATGGTTATAAAACCCAATATCCCCATCCAACAGCTCTAGAAACTAGACCCAAGAGTCTCTTGTTTCACTCTCAACAACTGCATATGCTATTGGAAACATGCAGTTGTTTGGATCAACCCCCACAACAGTCAAAAGCTGACCCTGTTGGTGCCCTTTTAGGAAACACCCATCCAACCCAATGACCTTCCTACAAGCCTGAAACCCTCTCTTACATGCATCAAAGCATATGTATAATCTGTGGAACTGGAATGTTCCTTGGCTTTCATCCTCTAAGAGTTTCAACACCACAGTGGACCCTGGATTGGACCTAAGTAGCTCATCACAACAGTCCCTAATCCTACTGAATTGCTCTTTCAACTACCCTCCAACATTTCTTTTGCCTTTTTTGAGGCTCTATATGCTTGTTGCTTGGAAATGTCAACCTTTAATTTAGAGCACACTTCAGTCCTGAACTCATTGGTCCCTAGCTTAGGGTTTTTCTTAAACTTATCCAGAAAATACTTCCCTATCCATGAAGAGGTCAGACTGGGGTTCTTGTAGGTCCAAGAACACTTAGTATGCTCTGGTCTATACACCTTAATCTGCCAAGAGTTGGTGTCTTTGTTCATAGGTGAGGCATAAACATACCAATCACATCCCTCTTTCCTACATTTGACTGCCAACCTCCTATTGTCATTCTTGTCAATAATGAAAGACATCCCCCTCTTAAAACAAAAGGTCTCAACACACTCTTTAGCCTCTTTTTTGCTTGAAAAAATGAGACCAACCTTAAGTTCTGGTTTTCTACCCTCAGTAATAGGGTTAAACTTGGCAAATTTGGGCATAGCATCCTCATCACTAGCCTGGACACTCTCTAGTGAATCACTGCTATTGGCAGCAACCTCAACATTAACCTCATCACTCACAAACTGATTTTTCATTTTCCTACCACTACCCTCAACACCCCCAAACTCAACATCACTGTCCATATTTTCATCATACAACTTATCATTCTCTTCCATCTCATAATCACTATCTAACAACACATCTTCATCCTCATCATCACTCAACTCAGTTTCATTTTTATTTTCATCTTCAACCATAAGTTCATTCAAGAAAGAAATGTCAATATCCTCATCAGTGTCTATAGGATTAGGTTCATCATTTGAGGTTACTACAAGATTAGGTGCAGTAGTTGGAGCTGGAGATGAATCTAAGTGTTCTATGTACAAAATAATCTCCTTATTCCTAGGGATATAGTCCATTATCCTATACACAGCTGCATCACAGGTCAGTCTTCTACTATCATGTATACAAACCCCAACCTGATGCCACCACATAATTTTATCAGGATCATAACCTAATTCAGTGGCAAACTCAGTAAATTCAATTAATCCTAACTTCTCACCATCTACATTATCAAAATAATCCACAACCCCCCATCATAATACCTATATCTGGTTTCATCATACCACATTCTACCACCATGATGCACTTTCAAGGTAAACATAGTAGAATCATCTGCATATAAGAAAATAATTGCACATTTTAGGCATTCTGGCCCACATCCCTAAATCAAATCCCATCTATTGCAAGCATAAAAGCAGCCATATGAAAAATGCAGAAAAATGCAGAAAACACAAAAATTAAGCTCTGGTTTTGGCCGCATTATGAAAAATGAAGAAAAAATCCACATTATAGCACAACACATACATTATTTAGATGTTAGGCAGCAAACCCATACATTTTAGCAATAGACTACACCCACATTTTGCAAAAAATTAGAACTTACCATAATGTGGTGTGTTTTTTAGTCCAGTGGAGCTTCTTCTTGCCATGGGAATACCGATTTCTTGAACAGCTCGAACGAGGATTGAGGGGTCGTGAGCTTCCAGTGATGGTCGATTTCTTGTCGAAGTGGCCTAGGGTTAGTGATGATTTGGAGATTGGCAGGTGAATCTGTGATTTGGGGGGGGGGGGGGGGGGGGGGCGGAATTAGGGTTGTGCAAGAAATTGGGGAAGAAATTAGGGTTAGGAAATTAATTTTCGCTCTAAATCGTTTTCTGGCAGTTAACTTCCGTCTAGTTGGACGGTTTTTTAACGGCGGGGACCATTTCCGATTGATTTAGTAAAACTTAAGGACTTAATTGATTAAGTTGAACTTTGGGGTACCCAATCTAAAATAAACCCTATTTTCCAGTACCAAATTTGAATTTTTCCCTTTTTTTGAATATTGTTCTAAAATAAACTAGGAAATTTATTAATGAAATATTGACTTAAAATGTTAAAATGAAAAACAAACAAAAAAAAAAAATGGTGGGTGAGTTGAATAAAATAATAGGCAAACAATATATGTATATATTTTTCAAAAATTATTTATGATCATATACAAATGAAACGTATATATATTTCAAAAATTACATAATTATTTAATCATATTATGTTATAGTTAATGTTAAATTAGACGATATGCATTGCACAAATCATAAATTAAATTTCTGCATAAAGATATTTAAATATTTCTAATTTTACTAAGTTTTATACAATCTTTGTTTTTATTTTATGAAATCATGTATATTAGACGAGTTTCTATACCAATAATTAAATACAAGTATGATTGAGATTTTGTATCAAGAGTTTCCTACAAAGGATTGAAAGAGTAATTAAGTTCATTTTTAAGTTTATGCCTCTTTCAATTTCGGAATTTAAGGAAAAATGAAGCTTGTTTATGACCACAATTTTGTAACGATAACTAGAAAGGAAACACTCAACAAATAGAGAATTGCGTGCATGGGTCTAATTGGCTAACATCATCATCATCATGCTAAATAACAACTATTTATAATTACAAGTTGTATACAGAAATTAATGTTTAATAAATTTTATAGATTATATATACCTTTAATTTAATGATATTTGGTTATATTAACAGCAAATATTATTTTACAGTCCATTTGCATAGCAAAGCTTATTGGTACATTAAAAAAGAGTAGGTCTTGTGTGAGACCGTCTCACGGATCTTTTTTTATGAGACGGGTCAACCCATAACCCACTCTTAGTAACACATATAAAAATTTGTGGATATGAGTTCAATTCAAGGTAATAAGGATCCGTCTCACTGAAACTATCCGTGAGACCGTCTCACATGAGTTTTTGTCATTAAAAAGATTAAAAAAAAGGTAATACTTCTTAAACAAAATTTTTATACTTTAAGACGTCAAAATCTCAAAAGAAATAATAAGTAATAACTTTTAACTTAAAAATATTTTCAAAATAAAATGTTATATTTGATTTAGTTTTTATAAAAGTAGTAAGTAACACTCCAAATAAGAGATACTTTTCAGTCAAAAGTAATACTAGTATTCTTCAAATTAGAAATAAAATTTTATGCAAATGGAATTAGTTTTAAGAAAGATAGTAAGTGATTTTTAAAGTAATAACAATATTTTTAAAATTTGATCAATCCATGAGTTAATCGATGAATTAACCATATCTGATTGAATATTGACCCACCCATATGAAGCACCGTTTCACATTTCTGACAAATTGGTCTCAGTACACAAATTTTTGAACCTGGAATTTTAATTATTGTCAATTAATATGAAATAAAACATGCATGTGGCATCTCTAATTAATAGTACTATTTTATAATCATAGGCTGTGTCAAATTTGGCAACAATTTAATTACTAAACATCTCTGTATTATATGCCAGCCTTTCCAAATTAATATTGCTTAATTAATTTCTTGGCAATTCTCTTCTGAAAAGATATTCTATAATTATGCATCCATTTATTTATTAAGGAATCTGAGTTTCTGATTTCTTATCGATCTTATTTTGATATCGTAATTTAATTTATTTCACTTCTACACATTATAACCACAATGTTGGGAAATGGTAAATAACAGAAGATCTCATATATTTTATCACATTTCTGTTTTTAATTAATATTTGAGTTACAACAACTCAGGGAATATTTAAGACTCAATTTTATTCAATATATGCATATCAGTCTTATAAACGTTATGAATTTTCTGTTATATTTGATCTTTTATATACTATGTTTCATTATTTTTAATTTATCCCCCATATTATATTAGTAATGTCATTTATATAAGTATCATGATAATTTTTAAATATGAAAATCTCAATTTACATCTTGTAACTTAAGTTTTATCCATGGTTTTACCAATACTATTCCAGTTTTGGTCCTATTTTACTTGAAATGTTAATAATTTCTAGAATTGAAAAGTATATCCACATCATCAATTTTGACGTCCAAACTATAGACAAAAATCCAAAATCAAACTAAAATTTAAAAAAAAAAAAAAAAGATAGTTAAACGATCAAATTTAGAATACGTAAAATTGTGATAAAAAGTGGCCAGAACCTATTTATAAGACGAAAAAAATTATAATATATTATTCTCTATATTAAAAGATGAAAATGTGGTATGGATGGGCCACGTTAATATAAGAGTTAGCCTACAATACAGATCCAATTGAAAGAAAAGTACAAGTAATTAAATGAAGAGTGGTTACATGATATTCTTGGTAACATAAAATCAAGAAATCATCAAACTCAGTCAACTATTCCATGTTTGTCATTTCTCCCTAACTTCTTTGCATACTTTTCTACACTTTCCAATTCCATGACATAGACCCTAATATTATCTCTTCATTTAATAGTAGTAGTCTACTTACTATTGAATTGTTGCCCAATCTTCATAATCCATGTGTGATTTTGTAGCTATTAGTATTCTATAAAATTATCTGAATCTCCTTTTGTTGAAAAGTTAAAATAAAAAACCCCACATCTCATGTTTTATTTGCTTGACCTCATTTTAGATTTGCAAAACATCAAAAACAAAACCCAAACCAAACACATCCTTACCATATAAATACACATTCAAACATACAATCAAAACCTCAATTCTCTCAAATGAGTAGCAAAGTTCACTCACAAAGAAACATCCCATTTTCTAGGGAAAACAAGCCCGGCGAGAGCAAGGCGGCGCCTCCGCAGGACCACCGTGGGCTTCCGCTGCCGCCACCACCGTGTCTGTCGGAAAACACTAGGGTTTCGTACCGTGACTTGCAGATTCCTCTTCCGCCATGCGCGTTTCAACCCCCATCAAAAAGCTCTTCCAAGAAGGGGCTCAAGAAGATGGATGATCCATTCTTGATTGCCTATAAAGAGGTGACGAAGAGCACCAAAAAGGACAAGTCTTTGAGTGACAAAATGGGGGATCAAAGGTTTGGAGTTATGAAGAATATCTCCATTTTTTCGTGTAAACAATCATCTTGTAGTGTGGTAGAAGATAGTGTTGTAAGATTAGCACAACTTCCCTTTTCAAGATCGCATAGAGAGTGAATAAACACTTGGATTAATTATATGTCTCAATTTTAGTTCTATAGTAGGATATATATATATATATATATATATCATATATGGCATATTGAAATATATTTTGTTTATGATTGTATTGCGATGGTTAATCATTTGTTAAAGTATAATGTTTGTAATATCATTTATTCAATCTCTTTTTCGGAACAAAAATTTACACAGAAAAAATAATATGGAAAAAATTGAAAATTTCTTGATCAATTCTTGTCGTTAATTTCCGAGAAAATTCGAGGAAAGTGCCAACTATTAGACCATGAAACTTGAAAGTCTTTACTTAATTAGTTTTGATTCTTAGAAAAAATGTTAATTAGGGAAGAACAAAATTTGGCAGAGAAAATTAATGATGAGTTTAAGGCAGAAAATACGACTTAAAACATACATTAGAAATACAGTGAGAACAAATTAAATTCTATAAGAAATGATTGAATTAATTATGGCCTCATGATTATCTCTCGATCTTTTACTTGCGAAACTGTCTAATCGTATATAAATGATCTGTTTTGACTTAAAAATAAAATGAAATGAATGGGATGAGTCTGTTTCACACAGTATGATCTATAAAACGGTTTCATTCGATATAACTTTACACTTGCTATATATATTTAATTGATATCATGTATTTTTATCATTTGAGGACTCAAATAATGAGAAAGTGTAATTTGGATACTTTATGCTACGAATGAAATTACAAAGAAAGCATAAGATTTAACATATATATTCATTAATTTTACTTGTCTCTATTGTTATTTTTAAATAATCTTGTGCATATATCATCATTATTAACTTTAATTGTTAATTAATTGAGTTTAGTTTGAAATTCGAGCTTGAATACATTTTAATTTTGTACGCAAGGTGTGTGAATTTTACTAATTAAAGTCAAATTGAGCTTTAGTTAATTAAAAATTGTCAAGTCTATGAGATGTACTTTTCAATATCTGCCAAGTGCCGATCAACCCTAGTTAATCCTTTCCAAATTTGTTTAATTAAATGTTTCAATCAATGATTCATCAAAAAAATAAAAAAAAATGTAAAAAAGAAATAATGATAATAATTATAATAATAAAAATAATTAAAGGGAAAAGAAATAGACTTGGTCAGGACGGCAGAAACGTGGGGCTGTCATGTTAATTACCATTCCTTTTCATGTCTTATAAAAATAGCTAATTTTCAATATTAATTATTCAATATCTACACATTCAAATTTTGAGTATGATTATGATACCTATATTTTCCCATAATGTATATTGATGAAACTCAAATAAAACATAAACATATCTTTTATAATTGTAGTGGATCAATGAGTATAAAATTGAAAGGGTAGGAAAAAAAATCATAAAATATATATGTAGTACAAAAACACTATCTCATTCTACAAAAAAACTTAAATAATATGCAAATTACTATTAAAAATTAAAACAGAAAAACAAAAAAATTGTTGTGAGTGACAGCTCTTTCTGCATAGCCCATCAATAATGTTCAGAATCTTAGTACCACGTCATATCGAAATTATTAATTATGAATTGTCGTTTTGGATAATTAGTAATAATAAATATTGCACATAAGAAGCTCATTATCGATAATAACAACACCTAATTCATAAATGTGGTTGTTCATATTCTAAAGAATATAGTGTTTAATTTATGACAATGAGTAATTATTTATGTACGTGTCACTAATTATAAATAGTACTAACAAGTTCCTACATGTACAATTATTTTTGAATAAATAATCATACACGTGCAATTATTGTTTGTTAACCTCATGAATTTATATAGCTTCACAGAATGATTTTATGACAAACTTTGATATAATATAATGGTTAGAGAAACCTTTCAGCTTGTTTCGAATTCAAATTGCATCTACTTAAATTAGAATGCATTCAAAATTCAACTAAATTATTAAAAATTAGAGCAATTAATAATTTTTGAAACGTTAGGATAATATTAAAAAAATATCGAAAAAAAAAGAAGTGAAAGAGAAAAAAATAATTAATGACATCGACATTTCACTTTGTCCACCTGATCTCCAAAAACACATCACATAAAAACATCTATGCTTGTGTCCTTAATTCAAAATAATAATTGAATTTGAATAAATATATCAATCCAAATACGATTAACAAACTTGATACTATAAATTTCAAATCATTTATTGAATTCATGTTGTGGTGTATTTATTTAGTAATATAATGTTATTCAATAATTGAAACTTGAAATTAGTTGAATTGTTATGTGAATGATGGGTTAAGTTAAGTAGAAGTTAGTAGCTAAAAATAGTAAACGTGATGTGCTAAAGCAGAGAAGTAAAAGGCAAGAAATAAAGAGGAAGCAGAACAGAACCAAGTTGATCAGTAACTGCATGCCTAACTGCTTTGCCTTTCTGTTAATAAAGGTTTCTTAATTTTAGCTAATTATTAAATTAATAGATAAATAAACCTCGTGCTATTGAAAGTTTTTATTTTAATTGAGGAGAAAATTTTAATTTAATTAGCCTCTGAGTTATTTTAATGAACGATATAAGGAATTACTTAGTTCAAATATTTAAAAAGATGATAACAATATATGAATTTGTTTTGTTTGGATAAAGACAACTTCGGGTAATGTTTCCCACATTATATATATATATATATATATATAATGATATTTATATTACCGGGTGTATGAATCATGATCCATGCAATCCGAGTCATATAACTTGAAAGGTGATTTTCATACTCTAAATGCCTCAAACCCTAATTTCCCACTCTAACTTTTTAGTCATTTTGCCTAACATTTTAGTTATGTTCACATAAATTTTATATTCAATTAGTATAATTTTACAAAGAATTATAAACTCATATTACATTTTAAACATTTATATTATAATTATGAAAAAGGTGTATTTGGTTCATTTCTATTCCTAGTATGCGCAATTATGACATATAAATTTAGTAAAATTAAATATTTTTTAAATATTGTTTTAATTGATAAAAAATATATTAATGAATTGGGGGAATATGATGCAACAAAAGCATATATGATATAATAACATAAATACGTTGATTTTAAGGTTGATTTTAAGAATAGTGAAAGATACATAAACGAGATTGTGATAAATAAACTCGATTTTGAGGATCCATTGATTTAAAGAATATCGGAGAACACTATAACAATAAAATTAATCTAAATATCTATCAAATATATCTATTCTTTATTCTCCGGTATTCTCCCACTCTTCGAAAAGATTCATCCTCTAATCCTCTTGAATTTTATCTCCAACAATATAATAAAGTCGACTACACGCTCATCTTCAAGGAAAACAAAATTAATTAATGTTTCCAAATATTTCACCTTAAGAGTATTTGCAATATGTACGTGACCCAAGGTCTTGAGACGATAAGCAAATGAGGTTTCAGAGAAGTGTCAAAATAACAATAATTAGTGATGAAAAAATATTAGTAGGTTAGATTGACAGTGACGTTGTAGGTCTGATGAGAAGATGGGGTCGTTGTTTAGCGGCGTTGGACAATTGAATTTGTGGTGTTGCAGTAGTACAGGGGCGGTCGGATTCGTATATGGTGGCAGTGCTTTAACGGCAACAACAAAGGGTGCCAAAACTAGAGATGGTGGCCGCATGGTTGCGATCGATTCCAATTCGAGTTTGTCTCGTTGGCAGTAGTTATCGGAAGATTACGCCGACGGCGGCAACCAATTTAGACCAGAGGAAATTGATAAGTGTTGCTTTTTACATGTTTTTTCATACATTTATATATTCTTTTAAGTATATTGAGATATGTTTTATGTGAATTACACGACATGTTTTTCCATACATTTACATATTCTTCTAAGTATATTTGATATGTTTTATGAGTGAGTTATACGATTATCATGTATAAGTGCATTTGATGGGGTTTGTAGTTAGTTTGATGTTTTTAGTGAAAACAGATGAGTTTCAGTTTACACGCGCAGTTATGAGAAAAATGACATATCTCATAATCTAGAAGCCCAAATTGAAGGCTCTTAGTTTTCTTGGAAGTCTAAGGAGGAGATTTACAATTTTGATGTTGAACATTTTTCCCTATTCTCTCTCGAAGAAAGCAGAATATTAAAAGAAGACGAAAGTTGTGCTTTGGTTTTTCATCCTGACAAGGTTTTAGTATTTTGGTCATAACTTTCTCTAAAAAATGATATTGAGGTGAAATTTGTGGCATTGGAAAGCTAACTTCATTATCTACAATATTTTTTATGAAGATCATAAATTCAAATTTGATACTATTTATTGACGCACGACTTTGCACCAGAGCACTGTCTGTTGTGCAGTAGGACACGACCGTGCTCCACAGACTTTTTTTTTTTTAAACTTCAAAACTAATTTGATGTTGTTTCATATCACCCATGTTTGTTAGAACTCTAAACTAAATAATTCTACTCTAAATATTATTTGCAATATATAAATTTCTCCCTTCTACAAAATAAAATAAAATGTAAAACTAAAAAAGTGTTTTTTTTTTTTTTCTATTTCTTGTACTTTCAATTAGTATACTAATGTGTTATAAAATTATCTTACATAAAAAAGAAACTTAGAGTTTCATCTCATAAGAAAAAATTTACTTTGTAGTAAATAAAACAAGTTATATACAAATAGTCGATTGGTTCATATGTACCAAAATTAATGGAAATAATATGTGAGGTGCAATAACTTGGCTAGGCTATCCAAATTAGTTTGCATTCCATAAATATATCATTAATGCATTTTAGTAAAACTTACAGTACTCCCTAAACCTCGCATTAATTAATTAATGCATGCAGTGTTTTGAAATAGAAAATATGGGAGGATATTAACGTCTTTTTATATAACATGAATGATATAAATGCAATTGATCCGAATCAAATTGATCCATTTAACACTAGTCGTAATATAAACACATCATTTATGAGAGAATTGAATTGGTGTGTATATATATATATATATATATATATATATATATATATATCTCACGGGAAAGCACATAGATTGCATGAAATGTTCTTAATTAATTCCTCACCCACATAATGTTTGTTTGTTATGGTCCCGCTCGCTTGTATTATTCAGCTCCCAATACTAATAAAATTTTATTACGTTATCATCCACAAATTTAATTTATTATATTATCAGGTAGCTAGGATCGGTGCTAATAATTTTTAGACTTGTGAGTCCAATTTTAAAATGTATTTTTAACTTACGAATTGATATGGATATATATATATATTTAAGTAATAATTCATTTACATTTTGTTGTTTTCACTAGTGCATTTATAAATGGAGTTTATTGCAGGAAGTTGCACTTAATTAATATAAACCATCATTCTTTTTGCACTAACAAAGAGTGTATACTAAAAATTGGTAGGATAGAACCATAAGCACGCACGCACGTGTGTGTGTCTAGGGAGACATATCGTATCTTAAATCTAACTCATTGCCTAAATCTCTGTCAATTCAAGATTTCCACAAAGTTTTTTTGAGCAGTTGAAACATCATCATCATCCATTTAATTTTCACCAAAATCTCACATTGCCTAAGATCTATGCATCATTATGGGAGTTCAAATATTTGCTCTGAATGATTATCATTTCATGATATAAATATTGTTATCTAAATATATATTAGTGTTGTAACGATCGATGTACCCATATACATGTATATTCTGACAACATCAAAACTTTGATACTTAAAAATTAATGCAAGAATATATAGCGCGTTGAGAAATCAAGAGTTTTATAAAATCAACTTTTATCTCTACAAGAAAATTGCAAAATGGCAACAAAACCACTAAGCAACATATATATAATCCAATTGTCTAAGATAAATTCAATTTTAACATCATAAAATTTCGATTTTCATACTAAAATAATTCAATAGCGAACATTATTCTTGCCGTTAAAATTTTACAGCTATATCCCCTTTATCTTGTGGTGTATCTACATATTGATCTTATGACACAATTTTTACAAATTACTTGTAATAATCTCATCAATAATTCCCTCCAAAATCGAATCTCCAATCTCCATCGAAACCTCCTCTTTCTGCTGATCAAAAGCAGAATTCCAATCTTGTTGAGAAGCCATGAAATGGTAGTGAAGCAAATGAACAAGATTAGTTTCATTAACAGAATCTTGGCTCCATAGCCATACATTTTCACAAACAAGCTTCCATAGCTCATCAGCTCCTAACATCTTCTTCAATTGCTCTCCATTTTTGTTGTCTTTTCTCCTATGGCTTTCTATCACTTCTCTTACACAGTCGATCAGTAACTGCTTTCTTTCTTGCAACGCCCTCTTGTTTATCATGTACTGACAATACATTTTCGAGTCCACCAGTTCTTGCAAATGATCTTCAACGTTATTATATGTTGAACATAAATCTTCTTGCCTGCTCTTCATCTTCTCTTCATCTGTACAAACTTTGTTTTAGTTTCTATTAAAGGTAGTTAATATTTTTGATTTTGCAACATGTATTTTTTTTTTTTTAAAATTTGATTCGCCTCAAAGTTAAAATTTTTTTTTTAAAAAGTGCAATCTAATCATTTTCCGGACCAAAACAAAAACACATGACTTGTACGCATTACATACTAATCATAGGTCAAGAAGGTTATAAACGATAAATATGTTTTTTCAATTTCCTTTTAGATCGTAAACTGAAAAACAGTTGTACTTCGTCTTTTCGTAAATGACAAGTTTACCCCTATGATTAGGGTGGGCAAGCCATATGAGTTGTTTTTTGATTAAAAATGTTTTTAGATCGCATTTTGAAAAATTATTGAACTTCGAACAGAAAAACATATATATTTATATAAGTTGCAAACTAAAAATTTAGTAAAATTTCATGTTGTTTTAATTTTTTACTTTAACCCTTCTTTTAAACACTAACAAAATAGTACTTACTATGATGAAGTGGTGAATCTTCTTGATCTGATTCATTTTCTTCAAGAACTGAGATTGGACTAAGCTGCTTATTAGTTTCTTCAACTGATCTCCATTTCACCTTTCTCTCTGCATCACCCTGTGAGCTTCATCAAAGTCTAAACATGAATTAATCTAGATTATGAAACAAACTAATGATCAACAAGATTGAACTCAACCTCATGAACTAGTGCATCTTCCACTTCACTTTCTGCGCAAGAATTATACACAGTTGATGAAGAAAGTTGATCCTCATGATCTGCATGTTCTCCATTTCCAGGATTCTTGATTTTCTGATTATGCAAAAGAAGCCTACTAAACACTGCTTTAACAAATCTTGAACAATTTGGGATAGGGTATCCTCTCTTAACGGGACGTAAATCAAGATCCGTGAGACGGGCCCTGGGATACCCTCTCTCGAGAAGGTAAACATCTAAGGCAAATGGCTCTTGTTGCTCTTGGAGAAAATCTCCAAGCAATTTAGGCATGGTGGCCAAGAAAGATGGTTTGGAGATGGAAATAAAGGGTATGAGTTGAAAGTGTGGGTGAAGAGAATAAATGTGGGGCTTTGAAGGGTGGTTTATGAATAAAAAGAGATAAGGAGAGGGGTTTGTTGCAGGTGTAATAAATGAAGAAAGACAATGAATTTGAGTTCAGTCTGTGAGTCTAAAGCCCAGAGAAATAAATTTGAGGAGATGGGTATTCATTCATTGACATGTTGCAATATTAATGTCTGTAAATTTCTCTTGGCTTTTCAATAAGACAAACAAAATCATGAGATAAAAGCCATGATATCATTTTGTCTTTAATTTGATGCAGCTTTTATAGTAAAGGGGTCATCTGCGTATGGCAGAATCAATACAAATTGTGAGATTTCGTGCATATTTCTTTTTGCTCCAAATCCACATTTTTACCCTTTTGACCCGTAATAAATATAATAGTATTTTGTACCATCAAAGTTTATGTCATACCACTTAACTATCATATACTGATAGATTAGGTCATTTCACTTAGATGAAATCATATTATCTTCAAGTTGTATTACCCCATTATTTCATACCCATGGAATTAGGTCATTTCATTTTCATTAGTCCGTACCATCCAAACTTTGATTGCACCACCACGTTTTGTACCAAGGGTATAATTAACCAAAATGAATTAGAAAATAAAAAGCAACAAAAAAGAACTTTTCTCATGAGTGTCGGTGGAGAATGAAGTTACTACTTTCGAATTATGTGTTGTGCAGAGTAGAAGATTATGTTTCGTATCTTTCTACTTGACAAAGTACGTAATTGATGACTCGAGTTACAATGAAAAAGTTTAAAGAACGTTTGTTTTAGCTTCTTTACCTAATTATTACAATATTGATTATTAATTTGTTGTGTTAGGGGGTTGAATCTTAAGACAAAAGTAAGAAAAAAACAAGAATGAATAAACAAGAACGTTGTGATGTAACTTCAGTTTGCTAGAATATGTATAGAAAAAGTGAAAAGAAGTTGTGCTATACAACATCAGTTTGCTCCAACAAACACTCACACATGAATACACGATCATCCATATTATCAAATATTATGATTATGATATGAACACAACTTGGAGAATTGAATTATTGAGGATTAAAAGAAAGAAAAGACACAGTGGCACACGAGCACAAACTTTTGTCTTAATTATGTTTTGGTGGTCCTATATATCTATATATATGATTCTTGTCTTCTTGTGAAGCCTTATTGAACATGCAATTATATTGGCATTCATTTTAAAGAGGTGTGAATTGGATTCCCAAATTAAATCTAACTAAAATTGGGTAGACATTAAGCTTACCAACCTTTGATTTAATTACGAATATACTTTTAAGATTAAACAAGAAGGGAAAAACAACTAAGAGCATGTGCACCAATGCATGGACCTCAACCCTCCTTTTCTTGGCCCTTTCACTAATTAATTATCAATTTATTCCAGTTATTATGCAAAAAAGAAAAGCAAAAGAAGAAGATTAAATTAGATAGATATGTAGTAATGATGACCAAGATCTTAGGTGGAGTAAATATGAGTGCATTTATAATAACAAGTGAATTGTACTTGTTATGTGATTGAGTACACGAGAAGGTGAGGTATCAATCATGAGTTATTCTTTAACACTCGAGACAAGTAGATGTTGGTGCTCATTTTATAACTGATTATTTCTTTGGTTTCTTAGTTGTTGGAAAAATTACCATCTTTACTTGAGTTGCTATTTAACCAAACCTTTCAATAAAAATAACATAATTTTATATATGTATTATATTTTTTCTGACCCAACAATTTTGAAATAAAAAATTGTTGACACATCTAGCTGCCTGAACACGTTAGCTGCCTCATAGTAATAACAAAAAGTCCACAATGTTTTAGTAGCTAAACGACGTCATTTTGAAATATATGAAGTCTTTTTTGAAGAAAAGTTGCATGAGTTACCTGACGCGTCTAGACAGTTGTACGTACATATTAACATTTTTTTGTTTGAAAAACTGATTGATATCGAAAGACATACTCCATATATAAAATTGTCTTATTTTAACAAAGGGGGGAAATTTTAGCTACAATGATAGTTCGAAGTAATATTATGATTCTTCGTGAAATAAATCCTTTTAAAATTTGGGGTATTTATAACAATATACTAAAATTCGTGCAATGCTAATTAGTTATCTACTACTGCATCATACTACTATATATTGATTTGTATGTTTTGTCTACCAAGTTTCATAAGGGCTTTACCCACCCAACCATGCTATATTATAAAATTTCATTCTATTTAAAAAATACTTTTTTTTTTAATATGTAAGATTTTTATTGTTAATTATTAATATTACATATCATTGGCGGTAGATTATTAAAGTAGATTGCCACAATGGCAGCAGAATGTTTGTGGTAATCAATGCAATGTTATCTTTTTCCCATTTCATGTATTTCAATACGTGAGAGTTGAGCTCAAATTTCAATTTATATGGCTAAGTAAGGAAGAAGCGCATGTCACTTATAAAAACGTAATAGTAAAAGCACGACTTCAGACAGTTAAGTTGGTTGGGCGCGATTTCCGAGGCATGTGGATGAGCTGAAATCAGTTTTGGATCAGTTTTGAGCGATCAACGTGTGGGCGCGTTATCTCACTCGATTCTTGGTGGATTTAGCTCATTCTTGTTTCTATAAATAGATCTTCTATTGTAGTTTATTATTCGTTCTGTAATTTTCAGCTAAAAGTGTTTAGAGAGAGAGATATTCAGAGTGAAAGTCAGTTGAGCGTTTGTCTAGAATAGTTTGAGTGATTCTTGAGTGTTTCATTGTAATTTGCATTCGGATCTTGCATGGTGGTTCAATAAAGTGTTCCTCAGTTCATAGTGGATGTAGGCTCAAGTGGACCCGAGCCGAACCACTCTAAATCGGTGTGTTTGTTCTTGATTCTACTTTCTTGGTTTATGAATTTATGTGAATTAGTTTCTCATTTTTTTGCTTGATCTTTGGTTGATTTACTGTTAATCCACAACAATTGGCGCCGTCTGTGGGAAGCTCGATCAACCATGTCTTCCACGCGATTTGATATTGAAAAGTTCACTGGGAAATCGGATTTTAATCTATGGAGAATCAAGATGAAGGCCTTGCTGGAACAGCAAGGGGTGTTTGAAGCTTTAACAGGAGAAGGAAGCCTTCCTGATGATATTTCAGAACATGAACTCAAGTTGATGATGAGGAGGGCACATAGCACCTTGATATTAAGCCTAGGAGATAAGGCTTTGAGGGAGGTTGCAAAGGAAGACACTGCACAAGGGATTTGGAACAGGTTAGAATCACTTTACTTAGTTAAATCTTTGGCTAATCGATTGTTTGTGAAGCAGAAGCTATATGCCTTCAAGATGGTGGATGAAAAGCCTCTGAATGATCAAATAGATGAATTCAATAAGATCTTGGATGATCTTGAGAATTTGGGTGTAGAATTAGCAGAAGAAGATAAGGCCTTGATGATGCTCAGCTCACTGCCCAAGACCTATGAGAACTTCAAAGATTCAATCATCTATGGTAGGCAAAATGCTTTCACATTAGAAGAGGTGCAAACTGCTTTCACATTAGAAGAGGTGCAAACTGCTCTGAAATCGAAGGAACTTTCCAAGAACTTCAGTACATCTCAAGAACCTACTGGAGAAGGATTGATGGCTAGACAAGCTGGGAAGAAAGGGGGTTTTAAGAAAGGAAGGAGACCTGCAACTCCAAGGAAATCTAAGGATGACACTTATGAAAGTGATGTTGAAGGTAATAGGTGTTTTCATTGCCATAAGCCAGGACATATGAAGAAGGACTGCCTAAAGTGGAAGAAGTTTAAGCAATCAAAGAATGGAACAACACCTTCTCCCAACAACCAAGCAAACCAAGCAGCTAAAGTTCCAGAAGACAACTCAGGATATGAATCTGGTGAAGTGCTGGCCATCACCACTCAGAGTGTGAGCAAGGATTGGGTAATGGACTCAGGGTGCTCTTTCCATATGAGTCCGATAAAGGAATGGTTCAATGATCTAAAGTATCAAAATGAAGGTGTTGTGCTACTGGGAAATGATCAGACTTGCAGAGTAAGAGGAATTGGTTCAATCACACTTAAGATGGATGATGGTGTCTGCAGAATCTTAAGCAATGTAAGATATGTTCCTGATCTTAAGAGGAACTTGATCTCCTTAGGAATGTTGGACTCAAATGGTTTGAAGTTCCATTGTGAAGCTGGAGTGCTTAAGGTCTCTAAGGGATCTCTTACAGTTATGAAAGGAATCAAAAGGAATGAGTTGTATTTCTTGCAAGGAAGCACAGTTATAGGTGAAGCTGAGGTAGCACCTGAAGTTGATAACACTGAACTTTGGCATCAAAGGCTAGCACATATAAGTGAAAGAGGCTTGTTGGAATTGGCAAAGCAAAACCTGTTGTGTGGAGATAAGATATCACATCTCAAATTCTGTGATCATTGTGTTCTTAGTAAGTCAAAGAGGCTCAGATTCTCTACTGCAAAACACACTACAAGGGATATCTTAGAGTATGTCCACTCAGACATTTGGGGGCCTGCTAGAACCCAAACAAGGAATGGTGGCAAGTACTACATGACCATCTTGGATGACTACTCCAGAAAGGTATGGATCTATATCCTTAAGACAAAAGATGAAGCTCTAGAAAGGTTTAAGGAATGGATAATAGAAGTAGAGAATCAAACTGATAAGAAGGTTAAGTGTCTAAGGACTGATAATGGCCTAGAATATGTCTCTGAAGAGTTTAATAAGTTTTGCAAGTCAAAAGGTATAATTAGGCATAGGACAGTACCTGGAACACCCAACAAAACGGCTTGGCTGAAAGGATGAATCAAACCATCCTGGAAAGGCTAAGATGTATGCTATCTAGTTCAGGTTTAAGTAAGAACTTTTGGGGTGAAGCAGCTACTACAGCTGTGTATCTAATTAATAGATCTCCTTCTACTGCTTTAGAGTGCAAAACTCCTGAAGAGATATGGAGGGGAGCTCCAGTAGATTACAGCAATCTCAGGGTGTTTGGATCTCTTGCTTATGCACACATAAGACAAGATAAACTTGAACCTAGAGCTTTAAAATGTCTGTTTTTGGGCTATCCTAAAGGAGTAAAAGGTTATAAGTTTTTTGTGTCTTGAACCTGGAAATGAGAAATGCATCATTAGTAGGGATGTTACCTTCAATGAATCAATCATGCCTTATAAGATTTCAGTGTCTACTAACAATGATCATGCAGGTGGACATGCTAGTACCCTACTAATCTTGCAGGTCAAAATGATGCTCAATTTGAGGTGGAGGCACAGAAGAAAGGACCTCAAGATCAAGCTCAGCAAGACTTAACTCAACCACTTCAAGTTCAGAGTCAGAATCAGACTCAAATGATGAAGGAAATCTGAGGAACTACCAACTTACCAGGGACAGAGGAAGAAGGGTGATCACTCCTCCTCTCAGGTATGAAAATCTAAGTGTCTCTTCATATGCTTTAGTTGCTGCTTTGTCTATTGAGTGCCAGGAACCAAGCAACTATAGAGAAGCAGTAAGCTGTAAAGAGAAGGATAAATGGCTATTGGCAATACATGAAGAGCTACTTTCTCTAGACAAGAACAAGACTTGGGAAATAGTGAACAAGCCAAAGGGACAGAAGATGGTGAGCTGCAAGTGGATCTTTAATAAGAAGATTGAAGCTGCAAAAGGAAGGAGCACAAGGTATAAAGCTAGACTTGTGGCTAGGGGCTTCACACAGAGAGAAGGAGTGGACTATGATGAGATTTTTTCCCCTGTGGTTAAACACTGCTCCATCAGAATTTTACTTGCCATTGTAGCTAAGTATAAACTGGAATTGCATCAAATGGATGTTACAACAGCTTTCTTACATGGTGATATAGATAAGAAGATCTATATGAGTATTCCTGAAGGGCTTCATGTGGAGGACAGTGAATCAAAGGTGTGCTTGCTTAAGAAGTCACTATATGGATTGAAGCAAAGTCCAAGGAGATGGTACAAAAGGTTTGATGAGTACATGCTCTCATTAAAATTCAGAAGAAGCAAGCATGACAGCTGTGTTTATTTCAAAGGAGAAGCTGGACATTGCATCTATCTATTATTATATGTAGATGATATGCTTATTGCAGCAAGTTCTATGAAAGGAATTCAAGAAGTTAAGGCTATGCTTAAGGCTGAATTTGAAATGAAGGATTTAGGAGAAACCAAAAGGATGCTTGGCATGGACATCTTCAGAAGCAAAGATAAAGGTACTTTGATCCTAAATCAAGCTGCCTATTTGGACAAAGTGTTGCAAAGATTCAGAATACATGAAGCAAAGATGGTTAGCACACCTATTGGTCAGCATTTTAAGCTATCAATGAAGCAAAGTCCAGAATCAACAGAAGAGAAAACTGAGAAGAAGAGAATACCTTATGCTAGTGCAATAGGAAGTGTGATGTATTCCATGGTCTGCTGCAGGCCTGATTTGGCACATGGAATGAGTGTGGTTAGTAGGTTTATGAGCAATCCTGGAAGATCACATTGGGAAGCAGTTAAGTGGCTACTAAGGTACATAAGGAGGACAAAGGAATGTGGACTGATTTTCAGGGGTGATGATCAAACTGAAACTCCTCTTAAGGGGTATGTTGATGCAGATTATGCTGCAAATCTTGATACAAGGAAATCTCTCACTGGCTATGTCTTCACACTCTTTGATACAGTAATAAGTTGGAGGGCAGTCCATCAACCTGTAGTGGCTTTGTCAACTACAGAATCTGAGTTCATAGCACTAACAGAAGCTATCAAAGAGGCTATGTGGCTGCAAGGAATCTTAGAAGAATTTGGGATTTTTCAGAAAAGTGTGAGCATCTATTGTGATAACCAGAGTGCAATACATCTTTCTGAGCATCAGGGGTATCATGAACGCACCAAACACATTGACATCAAGCTCTACTTTATAAGAGATGTCATTGAAGGTGGAGCTATAAAGGTTAAGAAGATTCACACCACTGAGAATCCTGCAGATGCTTTTACTAAAGCTTTACCTGTAGCAAAGTTTGAGTTGTGTATGAGGTTGATTGGATTGAGTGGAAAAGGATTTGGCAAGATAACTTGAAAGTGTTTTTCTGCAGGCTAGTCATTGGAGCTCAAGGTGGAGAATTGTGAGAGTTGAGCTCAAATTTCGTTTATTTGGCTAAGTAAGGAAGAAGCGCATGTCACTTATAAAAATGTAATAGTAAAAGCACGACTTCAGACAGTTAAGTTGGTTGGGCGCGATTTCCGAGGCATTTGGATGAGCTGAAGTCAGTTTTGGATCAGTTTTGAGCGATCAACTTGCGGGCACGTTATCTCACTCGATTCTTGGTGGATTTAGCTCATTCTTGTTTCTATAAATAGATCTTCTATTGTAGTTTATTTTTCATTCTGTAATTTTCAGCTAAAAGTGTTTAGAGAGAGAATATTCAGAGTGAAAGTCAGTTGTGCATTTGTCTAGAATAGTTTGAGTGATTCTTGAGTGTTTCGTTGTAATTTGCATTCGGATCTTGCGTGGTGGTTTAATAAAGTGTTCCTTAGTTCATAGTGGATGTAGGCTCAAGTGGACCCGAGCCGAACCACTCTAAATCGGTGTGTTTGTTCTTGATTCTACTTTCTTGGTATATGATTTTATGTGAATTAGTTTCTCATTTCTTTGCTTGATCTTTGGTTGATTTGCTGTTAACTCACAACACGTGTTTTTGTGCAAGGTGAAATTGATTTGAAAATACGATAGGATTCCCAACAAATAAATTCAACTATTGTCCATAATATTTATTGGGCTTCTGAAAAGTCTTACAAGGAGAAATTTTGGGCTTTTTAATAAAATGGAGCACTCTTTAATTTGTAAAATTATTGATTATCAAGTTGTGGATGGGCTCTTTTATAAAGGCCCATAAAGTTAATTTCCAGAGACACGTCGCCATTGGCTTCGCCGACCTGAAACCGCCCAGTCCGACACCTACGTCCTCCCTCCACCGCCGTCTTTCCTCCGAATTCAAGGCTGTTCTTGTCTCCGGCCGAGACCCTTATCAGTACTCCAAATAGTCATCCCCGATCTCCTTGACGTCTGCAATGCCGTTAGTCACGGCGTTGAGCTCCTCCGCCTCTGGCAGAAGCTCGTCCAGCAGAACCCCGTCGGCGAGGGCCACGTCAGGAGGGCCCGGAAAGCCCTCGCCGACGATGGGAAGATGGAGGAGGGGCTGAGGCGCTGTAGGTTAGGGAGTTGTTCCATATATAGGATGCATGGTTAGAAGTAGGGCTGAGGTTCTTGATATTCTCGATCAAATTGCTAAATCATCCATCACCATGCAGCCTCTTCCATATTAGACCACAATTTTCAAATCCATATCCCAATGCCTTTATCATGGTGATGGAATGGATTCTTTTTATAATTATTTTTTGTTTTGTATTTGAATAATTACCACTATTGAAGGATGTTTGTCTGGATCACAATGTATTCATCTGCATTTCTTCTTTCTAATGGACACAAGCTTTAAATTAGAAAGCTAGCTTATTTAATTAGATTTTATTTACAATAGCAAATTCATCTATATATTTCCTTTTCGATAGTATTAATTTTTATTGTGCACACTATAACAAAAATTAAAAATAGCAATAAAATTTAGTGAAAAATATGGATTTTGTTGCTAACGTAACATTAGCGATAGAAATTTTACAACTTCTTGTTAAATAGATTTCTTGTTAAAATAGATTTCTCAATATATTACCAAGAACAAAGGATAAAAAGAAGAAAAAAACCACATATTAAGATATCCTCAATTAATTAGCTAGAAAAAAGAATAAACACACTAGATATCCTAATAAATTAGCAAAAAGAAAGTATAAAAAGAAAAAAGAATAATTACACTAGAAAAAATAATAAACACTAGATATCCTAATATATTAGCAAAGTATAAAAAGAAAAAATAATGATTACACTAGGTTAGCAAGAATAGAGTATAAGAAGAATAATTACTCTAAATATCATCAATAAATTAGTAAGAATAAAAAATAAAAAGAATAATAAAGAGGGAAAAAAATTCAGATTATGGTGCGGGTCGTGGAAGTCAAGAGAAAATTTGAGAAATTTTGTGTGTCCTAAATTTGAGAAATTGTGTGTCGTATGTATGACGCTTCTGTATGTGAGGTGGACGGTTCACACGATGACCTCTCTCATTTGTGAGACGAGTTACACCGTTAACGTTCCTGTATTGAGGAAGAAGAGGTGCACGTCGTTCTATGCAGTAGAGGTCTGAACGTCACTACTATTGTATTTCAGTTCATTTCCGTTTTCACTATTAATGTTGGTTCTTGAAAATATGATGTTGGCTTGAACCCACATCATTATGGTTGTTGTCCTTTCAGTATACGGGTAGTTATTTTTATTTTCTATTTTGTTGTTGGTGGTTGTTGAAAATATGATATTGATGTTGCTTATGATTTTTGTTTTGCTAAAGTTAAACGTAAAGATATTTGTATCTTCTATTAAAACACCGAATTGCTGGATTTAAGTGTCTTTTACATTTGTGTTTTTTACATTTGTTTCATGCAACTATTTCCTACTATAAGTGGTTTCCAACATTATTTTGTCGATCAAAGTGTATTCATGTTTTTTCAAAATTTCATCTATATTATATTTTATAAATGTTTCACTTATTTTCTTATAATTTGTACTGTGATATATTGTTGATATATTCTCAATATTTCACCTATTTTATATTATCGATATTTTCTCAATATTTTACCTATTTTATATTTTTTATATTTACATATGAGCGTATTATATTGTTGATATTATATCAATATTTCTCATTTTTATAATACTAATATTTGAAATATCTCAATAAATTGTTGATATATCTTTTTTATTCAATTTAAGTTGTTCAAATTAAATTATTTATAATATTAAAATTATAGATATATTATGTAATAGTAATTGAGAGAATTAGTTTATGTAACTTAAATGGAATAAACTATATATATGTTTTCTATAAATATCACTCACAACCTAAAAATCACACACTCTTAATTATGTCTTATCAATTAACTAGCACATTCAGGGGCGGATCTAGGATTTAACATTAGGGTGGGCTGAAAAGTAAATGTTTTAACATATTAAAATTTATACAATAATAAAATATTTCGAAGTTCACTTAAGTTGTGTTCTACGAGACTTCAAAACATAAAATTCATCAATAATTGAGTCTATGTCTATATCTTTAACAAAATCTCTCTCGATATAAAGCATCAGACTATCTCCAAGTAAATCATCCCCCATCTTTCTCGATATAAAGCATTAGACTATCTCCAAGTAAATCATCCCCCATCTTGCTACGAAGTGCCGTCTTCACATGCTTCATTGCTGAAAATGCTCGTTCAGTTGTAGCAGTAGAAACAGGTAATGTCAAAACTAGACGAATCAATCTAGTTCTCATTTTTTTTTATTGTAAAATAAAATGCAGGCAAAAAAAAACTCCCATAAATAAAGCCCTTTAATTTAAAGCTTTAGAGTGAGATAAAACAGTAAGTCAAAGACTCAAAGATGAAGTATTTATATTTTAATCATAAAAGAACAAAACAAAAAAGTTAAAATATAGAAGTGGAGTGTGTGGGTCAGTGGTACTGTGTGTGTCTGCCTTCCACCATAGAAATCTGCAAATTTGTGAAGAAGATGTGTAAATTTAGGTTTTATATTTTGAGTTTGGGTGGGCTTTGATTGGATTGGGCTGGGCTTATATTATATATATGTAAAAGAAAATTGGGCTTGCACTGCTGCCCTGTGGAAGATCCGCCCATGAGCACATTGATAATCGAAACTTGACATATGTCTTATCAATTCACTAGCACATTGATAATCGAAATTTCACCGTGACACATGGAGTTATAATCGAAGCTCCATTGTGACATTGATAATCGAAACTTCACCGTGACACATGGAGTTATAATCAAAGCTCCATCGTGATATATGGAGGGCTGATTTAAGTTTCTACTAGTATACGATGATTGAAGTTTCTACTAGGTATAAAAGAAGTCGTGTTAATGTGATTCAAACATCATTTTGTTAATCAAAGACCGTGACACATGAAATTATAATTGAAGCTTCACCATGTGTCATGGAGAGACTACGATAATTGAAGTTTTTACTAGGTGTGAAAGGATTAGTGTGGGTTCCAACATCATTTTGTCAATCAACGTTTATTTATGTTTTTCAAAATTTCATCTATTTTATATTGTATTGATATTTCACTTATTTTTTATAACATTTACTGTGATATATTGTCGATATATTCTCAATTTATCACCTATTTTATATTGTCGATATTTTTTTAATATTGTACCTATTTTATATTTTTGATATTTATCATATGAACGTATTTTATTGTCGATATTATCTCAATATTTGTCATTTTTATAATACTAATATTTAAGATATTTTAATAAATTTTTGATATATCTTTTCGATATTATATATCTTTTTTATTCAATTTAAGTTGTTCAAGTTAAATTATTTTTAATATTAAAATTATAGATATTTTACGTAGTAGTAATTGATAGGATTAATTTATATAACTTAAATGGAATAGAGTGTACCATTAAAAAATCCAAACCCTAAAAAAAAAAGACATTAAAAAAACCAAACCCTAAAAAAAAAAGACATTAAAAAAACCAAACCCTTGACATAAAAAAATAGAGAAACTAACCTCTGAGCGTCAGTCATTCTCACCGCTCAAAAATTCTTGAATCCCACTTTAGTGAGAAAACTAAACCATGTCGTCGAGGAGTTGCTGAATCCCACTTTAGTGAGCAAATTAAACTCTGTCGTCACCTCTCAAGAGTTTTCAATGAGCGAACTAAACCATATCATCACCTCTCAAGAGTTTTCAGTTTTCAGTGAGCAAACTGACTCAGAGTTTTCGGTGAGCAAACTGACTCAGAGTTTTCGGTGAGCAAACTAAACCCTGTCGTCACCTCTAAAGAGTTTTCAGGTTGAAGCGCGATAAGTGCACTATTGAAGTTCCACTGTACACTAGTTTCATAGCTTCCTATATATCAAATATCTATCCATAATTACAGCCTATTTCTTTGCTAATTCAACATTTTCTTTTATTTTGTATTTTTTACTATTTGATTTATTTATTTTATAATATAATTAATTATTGTATTTGTTGCATTTTACATGTTTTACTATTTCATTCATTTAATTTGATAATATAATTATTGTATTAATTTATTTTTATTTTATTGATCTTAATAAAATTAATTACCAATAATACATATAATCCAAAAGTAATCTCAATAACAAATATTAATCTTTTTAAGCATATCTAATATCATATCCAATATAAATTATTAAATAAGTAAAACACTATTATGCTCCATTTGGATAGAGTGATTTGAAATTTAGGATTTGAAATGAGTGGATTTCAAATCCTCCCAAGTTGGAGTGAATTTGAAATCCACCAAAATGACTCCAAAATTAGCTCAAAATGAAAACCATGGATTTCAAATTCACATCCATCCAAACACTACCGGTGGATTTGCTACCATGAATTTCAAGTCCCTCATCAAATCCAAACATCCAAATTGACCCTTAAAGATTTATATATATATATATATATATATATGTGTATAATATTTTTGTAGTATAGAATTATATATCATTCATAGTGATTTGATTTTAGTGATTATAAAACATTAAACAATTTTCTTCATAAGTTAAAATTACACTATAAAATTTAAGCACAGTTAACAAATGTGAATTAATATTCCTGTGGTTTGACTTCGATAATGCAAAAAATAAAAGAAGGAAAAAAATGAGAGTAATTGGTTACTGCATTAAAGCTGACAACAATTACAAATTAACAACAAACAAACAGTAACATATTGTTCCATGGAGATAAGGTCCAAATTTTGGAAGAAAAGTGTGTTTATTTATAAAAGACATGGGTCTTTTGATGGTCCATTTTATAAAAGCCCAATTGAAGAGAAGCGGAGCTATTGAATTCGATCTAACAGGTGAATTTGGGCTAGGGAGTTTATTAGCTTATATTCACAAATTTGGGCCTTAATAATAGATTATTGGCCCACTTTTCCTATTTTATATAGGCCCTTATAACTTTTTGAACACAACTCTAAATTTTAATATAAGTCACTTTATATTACTATTTGGTTAGAACAAATATATAATTAACAAATATAACTTAAAATGTTAACATACAAAAGTATAATAAAATCAAAAATATATAATTCCAAAAGATCAAATGTTATTTGAATATTTAAACACCAACAAATAAAATCTAAACATGTTTAGTAATAATAAATCTTAAAATTACATTTGAAATATTCAAATTAAATACATAGAGTAGTTTTATAATTTGATATTTATGTAAAAAAGTGTACAAAAATAAAAGGGTTTAATGGTAGAAAAAAACACAAACTTTATTTAATTTACAAATTTAACCAACTTTTTGAATATTAACACATATAACATTAATTCTTTTTTTTTTTTTGTAAATTTAACTTTCATAATTGTGTCAAGAGAGTCATAACCCACGTGTCTACCACACACTAACTAATACAGTACTACCAATTTTGGGTTGTCATTCTTGTTCGTTTTCCCGATGAATTGCTTATTTCAACGATAACTTTCACTATTTTCAAATAACTACCATTTTGTGTTGTTCAATCATTATTCTATTTTGAAATGATGATAGTCATTTTCAAAATTAACATATTCAAAAATTACATGTTGGTTAAGATTGCAAGAAAAAATGAAAGTTTATATTATATTTAAGAATCAGTAATCGCATCCGCACATCGATATAATATTGGTAAATATTAATTATTTCATAATATATTGTAAGTAAGTTTAGTATATAAAAGACAATATAATATTTAATAACTAAGAAAGTATAAATTTGCTTAAGATAATTCAAAAATTCACAACAATATATTGATATTATATACATCCAATTCACTAATCTATGATTAATACTAAAAACAAAAGTATCAATATCATGATATTCAAATCAAAATTGGAAATTCTACCTGTAAAGTTTGTAAGTTTTTTGAAAACTTCTTTATACACAACAATTATAGTCGAAACATTTTTTTTATCATTTGTGTTATAAACTAATATCTTCAGTCACTTAAATTAAATATACTAAAAAAATTATGAATTAAAAATCAAATTCAATTATTTAAATTAAATACATGTGTGAGTATGTATATATAAAAACATTACACAATAAAATTAGAAATTTTACGTAGGAACTTGATGTAAGCATCGTCAATTATGTATTTTCAACCTTTTATTTCAAAATAAGTTGAATTATAATTTTTTTATTAATATCGCTTAACATTGAAGATGACGGATAATTATTCCTTTATATCACGTAAATTAATTGATATAGCACAACATTGATCATTATAATTTAAGCTCAACACATAATCCAAATGTAGCAGTAGTCTACGATCATGATGATGACAATATAATTAGAAACTAAGCATATAATTTAAATAATCAGGTGAGCCATATAAATTCAAAACGTAATTTAAAATATATTTAAGATGACATATAATTCAGACTAAATACAAATTATATATCATATATGTATATACACACATCTTTAATAGTGTTATATTTATTTATTAATTTATCTTATTATGGTATAAATTATCCCATGCAAATTAATATTTATTATTGAAATTATTGTTTGGATATCTATTGTTGATTTTTAATAAATTCTTCAATAAAAATTAATTTAATTAAGATCGATAAAATGAAAATAAATTAATACAATATTTATGTTATTAGATCAAATGGATTAAATATTAAAAAATGCAAAATAAAAAAATTTGTTGATGGGACACTTACAAATATTAATTTAAAAAATACTTAGAATGACATATAATTTCACACTAAAAACATTATATATATATGTATATATACGTATCTTTAATAGTGTTACACTTATTTATAAATTATATTTATATTAAATATGATACAATTATCCCCAAACAAACTAATATTTATTATTGAAATTATTGTTTGAACATTATCTATTGTTGGTGTATAAGAAATTATTCAATAAGAAATAACTTAATTAGTATTAATAAAACAAGAATAAACTAATACAATATATATTAGAAATTGAATGGATTGAATAATAAAAAATGTAAAATAAAAATATTGTTAATGTGACACTTTTTTGTTGAGAAAATAGTATTTCTGTAAATATTCATAACTTCTCCTCTATTATTAAAGTATATAAATATATAGATAAATTTATCTCTTTTCTTTTTCTTTTGAGTTTCTATACAATAAATATAAAATTAAATGTATTAAATATTAATATTTATGTATTTGATAAATTTAAAATAAAAGTTATTAATGATTTCTTAAAATGGAAATATTTAATAAATGAGACATTTATTGTAGCTATTTTTGGTAGAATATTCTGCTTTTATATATACTAGTAATCGCACCCGCGCAATGCGCGTTTTTTGATATAATGTTGGTAAATATTAATTATTTCATAATATAGTGTAAGTAATTTTAGTATATAGAATACAATATAATATTTAATAACTAAGAAAATATAAATTTGCTTAAGATAATTCAATTCACAACAATATATCGATATTATACATATCCAATTCACTAATTTATGATTAATACTAAAAACAAAAGTATCAATATCATGATTTTCAAATCAAAATTAGAAATTCTACCTGTAAAGTTTGTAAGTTTTTTAAAAACTTTTTTATACACAACAGTTATAGTCGAAACATTTTTTTTATCATATGTGTTACAAACTAATATCTTCAATCACTTAAATTAAATATACTAAAAAAACTAAAAAAAATTATGAATTAAAAATCAAATTCAATTATTTAAATTAAATACATGTGTGTGTGAGTATGTATATATAAAAACATTAATTGATATAGCAAGAAAATAAGAAAATTTACGTAGGAACTTGATGCAAGCACTGTCAATTATATATTTTCAACCTTTTATTTCAAAATAAATTGAATTACAATTTTTTTTATTAATATCGCTTAACATCGAAGATGACAAATAATTATTCATTTATAAGTATCACGTAAATTAATTGATATAGTAAGACATTGATCATTACAATTTAAAGTCAACACATAATCAAAATGTAGTAGTAGTCTACGATCATAATGATGACAATATAATTAGAAATTAAACATATAATTTAAATAATCAGGTGAACTATATAAATTCAAAATGTGCACTCTCATATAAAAATATACGAAGTCCTAAGTGTAAAATAAAAGACTAAAATTTTATTTGATTATGAGATATTTATAATTTAAAAAATATTTAAGATGACATATAATCATACTAAATACATATTATATATACATATATGTATATACACACATCTTTAATAGTGTTTATTTATTAATTTATATTATCATGGTATAAATTATCCCCATGCAAATTAATATTTATTATTTAAATTATTGTTTGGATATCTATTATTGATTTTTAATAAACTCTTCAATAAAAATTAATTTAATTAAGATCGATAAAATGAGAATAAATTAATACAATATTTATATTATTAGATCGAATGGATTAAACAGTAAAAATGCAAAATAAAAAATTTGTTGATGGGACACTTACAAATATTAATTTAAAAAATATTTAGAATGACATAAAATTTCACACTAAATACATTATATATAACATATATGTATATATACGCATCTTTAATAGTGTTACACTTATTTATAAATTATATTTATATTAAATATGATACAATTATCCCCAAACAAATTACTCCCTCCGTCCCGGTCCAAGTTACCTACTTGGACCGGACACGGAACCTAAGAAAATGTAGTTGACTAGGTTACTTTTTGATTAAAAAAATGTTTTTTTATACTTTTTGTTGTTGTTTTTTGGCTTTTTGTTGTTGTTCTTTGACTTTTTGGTTACTTTTGATTAAAAATGTTATTTCTTTGCCATTTTGGGGTTGGCAAGTTCGATTGGGACGGACGAAAATGGCAAGTAGGCAAGTTGGAGTGGGACGGAGGGAGTAATATTTATTATTGAAATTATTGTCTGAACATTTTCTATCGTTGGTGTATCAATAAAAAATAACTTAATTAGTATTAATAAAATAAGAATAAACTAATACAATATATATTATAAATTGAATGAATTAAATAATAAAAATGCAAAATAAAAATATTGTTGATGTGACACTTTTTTGTTGAGAAAATAGTATTTCTGTAAATATCTCAAACTTTTCCTCTATTATTATAGTATAGAAATATATAGATAAATTTATCTATTTACTTTTTCTTTTGATTTTCTATACAATAAATATAAAATTAAATTTATTAAATATTAATATTTATGTATTTGTTTATTAATAAATTTAAAATAAAAGTTATTAATAATTTCTTAAAATGAAAATATTTAATAAATGAGACATTTATTGTAGCTATTTTTGATAGAATATTCTGCTTTTATATATATATATATATAGATATTCAAAAAGTTGGTTAAGTTTATAAATACAGTGATGGAGCAAAACATACGATTTTTTTTTACATATCTCACAAAAATAATAAACATAACAAGGAAGCATGGAACAAATTTGTGACAATAAGAATATAAGATGACAAAGTTAAATTTAATAATTTAAAAATAAAAAAAGAGCACTATTATGGGATGCAATGGAAGACAGACAAGTACATGATTTTGAAATTGATAATTTTTTTTTTCTTCATAATTTTATGTGAAACTGATATTAATCCTATTGAATGGATGGATATGTTTTATTGATTTATATAAATTCCGTTCTACATAAGGTTTCACGAGAATTCGTATCAACTAATGGCTAAAACCTAATCATATATATAATTCTAAAATGATATATTGATTTGCTACTTTGATGTACTATCCTTTTCCTTATTTGCACAAGAACTAAATCAAATCCATTTATAATCAATTGAAATTCAAGATTGAAAAATAGTCATCTACACGAAAGAAAAACATATAGACCCAATCCTAATTGATTCAATTCAAGTATAATATGAAAAGAAAAAAAAAGGAAAACATTAGGGAAGAAGAAAGATAAAGAAAATAGCAAGGAAAAGAGAGGGAAAAATGAGAGGAAAGAACAGCAAATGACACTCAAATCACCCAGAAAACTCATTCATAGTGATTTGATTTTAGTAATTATAAAACATAAAACAATTTTCTTCATAAGTTATAATTACACAATAAAATTTAAGCACACTTAACAAATGTGAAATTAATGTTCATGTAGTTTGACTTGGATAATTGAAGAATAAAAAAGAAGGAAACAAAATGCAAGTAATTGGTTACTGCATTAAAGCTGACACAACAATTACAAATTAACAACAAACAGTACTCAATTCAAGTTAAGAAATCGCAAAGAAAAAATTATAATTTGTAGGACATTATTATTATAAAGAATTTTTTGGAGGGTGTTGATTTAGCGGTGGATAGAGATAGTCTATCACTCATTCCTAAGATCAGTTGATAAAGATTCTTGAAACACACGATTTTTCTTTTCCTTTTCCTATTCTTTTTTTGGTTGATTTTAATTGCGTTGGGTTGGAATTAAAAAGGTGGTGGTGGCATTAGGGTTTCTTTATCCTACCTCTGTATTCGATAAGAGTAGAGATTTGTTTTGTTGTAAAACGGCGATCTTTTTTGATTTCTCCATCTGGGTTGTTGCTGTTGCTCGATTTCTTCATCTGGGTCGGTGAGTTTCTCTTGTTTTCCATCTGGGTTTTCTCTATCATTGGGTTTTTTTCTGCTGATTTTGATTTCTTGTGTAAGTTTGAGAATTGAAGTCCATGTTTTGGGTGTTTTCTTTGCTGCTTTCTTGCATTTGTGATTGTTGATGTTGCAGAAAGTTCAAAGTTCTTGGCTTTCTTGTACTTGGTTTGTAATGTTGAGTTTATTTTCTGCAGATCAGGCCTTGAATTTTCTGGAATTTTCCGATTGATTTTTGAGATGGAAGTTTTTAAATTGGGTTTTATAATTGAAGTGAGGTTCATCCATCATGTTGATTGATTGTGCTTATGAGGAGAAGTGGATTTTCTAAGAATTCTTCACATTTCTAAAGTTGGTTTGGCTAGGCTTCTCTCCGAGAGGAGTGTTAGTAATTGGATATGTTCCATACTCAAGGAACTCTGAGGAACACTTGCAATCTCCTCGCCGTCTTGTGCACAGGGCCCGTTGACAGCAAACAAAATCAAGATGTTGTTGAGGAGAGGAGACAGTTCCCCTTTCCGGATATTGTATCTTCAGGGCGTTTAGAGGTGCAAATTGATGTTTGTTAGTTAGTCTAAGTTCAGAATTTCTTGTGTGAAGTTCAAAAAGAAGTTTTCCTTTCACTGTTGCTTTGATTTTATCTTCTAAGTATTTGTTGTTATAATGCACTGTATAGGTCCAAACGTTGAAGAACCCAACTACAGATGAATTCCGCAAAATTCTGGAATCTTGGCAGCCAAATCTTGTGTACTTACAAGGAAAGAAGTTGCCAAATGAAGAAGTTGGACCAATCGTTTGGGGAGGGATGGATTTATCCTCTCCCGAAGCTGTTTCTGGACTTTTTGGCTCCACAATGCCGACCACTGTAAGTTGCTTTCTCCAATTAATTCTGTATGATTTATCTCCACTTCTGATTTTTGAGTATGTTATATGTCTTACATAAGTTGAATGTGTTTTTGTAACATCTCTCATGCTCATACTGGAAGTTTTAGTTATTTTGTGTGTATATGTGTTTTTTTGTTTAAGTTTTCTTCTTATTCTTATTGATCAAATTGTGGTTATGAGGATTATCTGTTTCACATTACATCTGTTTAGCCTGGTTGGCTTGTGGCTATTCTGCAAATTTAAGATACACAATATCTCAAGTATTTGTTATGATTTGCATTCAATATGAGCAAAGCAACTGAAGTGAAAACTGGGGTATTCTTTTGTTTTCTACTCAAACACAGACTCTGTTATTTTTTAATGATACATAATGGAGCTTAGCTGAATAAATAATTTGAATGGAATTAATGTGCATCCTTATTAGAAGCTTGATAGTATTATTTAGGGTTGTATTACTTTTGGTGAAAATTATGTGGAGTGAGATAGGACTAGGAAATGTGCAACCTGGAGATGCAAGCGTTTTGTGGGGATGACTTGAGAAGTGGATTGAAAATTCCAAGGTTGGAGTTTGAAAAGCATGTTTACTTTTGGAAGGACTGATCCTAAGATCATATCGGCTTGTTTTATGCAGTATCATCTGGCATGAATACAAGGCATAGAGGCAAAAGACATTGTCGCTTTATTATGTGAAACTTTGTGATAAAAGATGATGTTCTGGTTGATAAGAACAAAAAATATGCAGTTAAGACGAGGGCAGAAACAAGAATGTGCCTTTTCAACCGTGTTTCCAAGATCTTTATATTCTTGTCAGAGGCCATCTCTGTGCCCTTAGAGAATTGTTTGGTTAAACACGTTTGAACAATCAGTTTATTTTCAGTTAACTTCCACTTCCAAAGTGTTTCCAAACCAGCAAATTCTTTTGTAGTTCATGTGAAGTAGAAAAGGGAAGTTCTGTTGCATTGTTTATTATCTTTTGAAAAGAAATTCAATGGTTAAAACCGAGGAAAACAAATTCTCTGCTTCTCTCTAATAATGCGAACATATGTAGGAAATCCAGTTCTAAAATATAGTATAAGTGAATCATGTACTCCTTTTCACTTGGCTCACGAATTTTTTTCTATTCTAACCGGTTATTGTTAATTCTAGTGTACCTATTCCTCATGGTTTTATCTAACTGGAGAGAAACTTTGAATGCAGGTTTATTTGGAGGGTGCCAAATGGTGAAAAGTTGGCCAAGGCTCTTCATTCTAAGGTAAAACTATAGAGATGGTTGTTGAAGATGTATTCAACTTTAGATGGAAAAAGAAGAAAGAAACAAATGTGATGGGAGCTTGTCATGGTATAATCGGATGTTTGATTCCCTTTCTATTTGCTATCGGCTTCTTTGCAGGGAATTCCTTATGTGATATATTGGAAGAACTCATTTTCATGCTATGCAGCAACACATTTTCGTCAGGCATTATTCTCCGCCATACAAAGGTGATCATATTTGTTTCCATTTTTATTTGATCATGAGGTTATATTAAGTGCTTTAGTCACCTCTTCTTTTATGTTAGATTTGAAGTTGAGTCAGTTGACATGATATTACATATGATATAATACTGTAAGTTGAGTCAGTTTACATGTATGTTTGTGTCCAAATACTTAGCTGGAAAATGCTAATGTCTCAATCTGAAGTTCATATCCTCTACCCGTGCAGCTCTTCATGCCATACTTGGGATGCCTTTCAACTTGCAGACGCCTCCTTTAGGCTTCATTTTCTTCGTAATAATCTCGTGCTGACTGATGGCAACAGAGATGATGAATTGGGTCCTAAGCTTCTTGGGGACCTCCCCAAAGATTAACATTGACACTCCTGAGGTTGAGGATGCTGTGGATGATGAAGAAAGCTCTTCAGCATCACTTCCTGCAATAAAGATTTATGACGATGATGTAAACATGAGGTTTCTTGTCTGTGGAGGGGCTAGTTGCTTGGTATGGGCATAAATTATAATTAAACATATTATAAAACGGGTCCTCATCCTTTGAATATAAAAGTAAAAAATAAAAAGAGAGAGAGAGAGAGAGAGAGAGAGAGAGAGAGAGTCTTGAAAATTCTATCTCATGATTTGAAATTCTTTTTCAGGATGCATGCTTGTTGGGTTCTTTGGAGGATGGTTTGAATGCCCTCCTCAATATTGAAAGTAAGTGTGTATAGGAGCTCTTCCCACCGTAACAAGAAATGACAAAACAAAACAAACCTTTTTGTGTGCAATTTTTTCTTGATTGTTATTTGTTTACTGTTGATCTTTTCAAGTACTCATTTTCAAACTTCCTTTTGCTTGTGTTTATTCAGATGCGAGGGAGCAAACTTCATAACCGAGTGAGGTATGTGTGGCCTGCAATTCATATTCAAACACTTCTTGTTGTTAGCTTGCTAATATTTCTTCTTTACCCTTTTACCGTATGTAGTCATTCCAATATACAGTCTCATCCCCCTATGAATTAATACTTAAATTTGAGATGGATCTTTTTGAATGATGATTTGACTTCTTCAAGGCAGTAAATATTTATCTTTACTTCCCATATCAACTCTATTGATTTGGTCCCATGAGTTCTAAAAAAAAGTTCTTCTTGTGCTATCCAGCGCCCTTCATCCACCTCTTCAAGCGGGCACATTTTCTCGCGGTGTCGTAACAATGCGATGTGATTTGTCTACCAGTAGTTCAGCCCACATTTCTCTTTTGGTGTCTGGGAGTGCTCAGACATGTTTTGATGATCAGGTGACGCACTATAACTTTTAGGAATATTGTTTTGTAATGTTAATTCTACTATTATTTTTGTTGTTGTTGTTATGACTGAACTTGGGTTATTCTCTACCTATTGATATAGCTGTTGGAAAATCATATAAAGAGTGAAATCATTGACAACAGCCAACTCATTCATGCACTGCCAAATTCTGATGAAAATAAACCACCTGCATATGAACCTCGAAGATCAGTCTCAGTAGCCTGCGGAGCAGCAGTAGTATTGAAGTCTATGAAGGTCCCTACATGGGCTTCCCAGGTCCTTATTTTGATTCTCTTTTCCCAACTCATTTAATTAGTCTCTATACTGGTTTGTCATAATGACTTGTGATATTGTATAATTTCCCTACTCGTATCTGTACATGATCAAATTGCCTGGAAAACACTCTGAAATCCGATTTATCTAAACAGAACAGCAGATTGTCTGTTGATGGGATAACAATGCTAATTCTCTCCCATGTTTGGCAAAATGCCTCTATGATATGCTATTGTTGACCATTCTTCTCATCTATGGTCCTACTGGCTATAGCTATATTTCAAATGCTCAAATTGATGCCTTGAGTTTTCTTACACGGTGGCATATTTTGAGTACTTTTCTGCTTCTTGGTTTCATCTTCAGGTCTTGAGGCAACTGGCTCCTGATGTTTCATACCGTAATTTCGTTGCACTCGGCATCGCCAGTATCCAAGGATTAGCAGTAGCTTCATTTGAAAAAGAAGACGCAGAAACGGCTCCTGTTCTTTTGTCAAGGCAGGCGAAGAACGATATTCTGAATAATCTGAAAATCAGTGGTTCTCCATCCTGGTTAAGACCACCACCTCCAAGCAGAAAGAGGCCATCAATTTGCCCGGAAACAAGCTCCGGTTCTCTAAATGGAAGTCAAACTGTCATAAAAAAGGAAGAGTATGAGGTCAAGGAACCTAGGTTATCGAACGGGATCAGCATACCAATTACAACTGGTAGACAAAAAATAAGAACAGCTGCCCTGAGACCCATTCCGCATGTACGTCACCAGAAAATGCTTCCGTTTTCAAGAATATTGGATGCAGATGTGCATGATGGGGTCCAGGTGAAGGCTAACCTGCCCGTTCCTCCTGTAAAACATAGTGGTGGAGGGACACAAGTTACCAACCGGAAATCAACGTCTAGTTCACATCAAGCTAAGCAGGTCATATCATTAAATCCACTTCCTTTGAAGAAGCATGGTTGTGGGAGAAGCCCTCTACATGTGTGCTCCGAGGTAAATTATTTTCTTTGATCACGTTCAATTTGAATTGATGGAAGTTCCTAATTCCACATGAGAGAGCTATGAATTCCAAATGAGGGATAATCCATCTATTCCAATCTTGAATTTTGACGACCCCAATCCAAACACAGCCTGGATAGACTAAGGCGAGGGTGGAACAGGTTTCCAAGGCAGAAGGTGGAGGGCAAAGCCTGAAGGAAGTGGGGACAGAGGGAAGGTGGAGGGCAAAAGCCAAAAAACAAAGCAACGACCTCGATGCAAGCAGTACAAATACACCGTGTACAAGAGATCACAACATCCAACCTTACAAGAAATAGCACATAACCCACTTTTTTCCAGCATTGATTTGACATTTACCACATAATCCTACCCTACTAAATCCTAAAACAAACATACATCTTCACTATTCACCTTTACTACCAAATCCAGGATTTCAAAGTCATGATTTCCCCAAACCCACTAAAATCTCTTCCAAACATAGGGAATTTCTCGTGTTGGATTTGTTTCAACATAATGACAATAATTTAGCTGCATAATCATGCATTCATCTTTTCTTCAAGTGGAGGTTTAATACCAATTTTGGTGCTATTCATTATCACTTAAGACAGCAAGAAACAATTGCCAAATATCTCTTTGTTCCTCAGTTCAGCATCACATGTCATCTGTTAAATTTTGTTTTGCTCCCTATTCCATAAACATCCTCACCTTTTTATTTCTTATTTTTGTACGAAGGAGGAATTTCTGAAGGACGTTATGCAATTTCTCATCCTTCGAGGACACAATCGTCTCATTCCTCAAGGCGGGCTTGCAGAGTTCCCAGATGCCATACTAAATGCAAAGCGCCTCGATCTTTTTAACCTGTACCGTGGGTGAAACTCCTTGTAATATTCATAAAAAAAAGCAGAATAACAATTGATAGCTAAGTTCTATGCCTTAACGCTTTAATCTTGATCAGGTGGTCACAAGAGGGGGTTTTCATGTTGGTAATGGCATCAATTGGAAAGGACAGGTTTTCTCGAAGATGCGCAATCACACAGTGACTAATCGAATGACTGTACGCCCTGAACTCAAATTCTTGATTATCTGATTTATTACATGATATTTAAATCCATTACTCTATCATGTCATGGTCCTCATGCGTCCAAATACTATATAGGCATGTGTGCTTTGCCCTGTACTTTCATTTTTGTCTGAAGCAGGTCCATGCATTTCGAATATTGTCCAAATGAAGTCCTTATACACTGATTTTGTGAAACTTGAGCATCATACTTTTATTTGCACTAGAATGGAAGTATATGGACCCAATGTTTACAAATAAAAGTACAAGGACCTAGTTCAAAGAAACCTGATAGTACAAGGACCCAAATAACAGTTTGCAATAAATAAAAGCCATGTATCCCTAATTGGAAATCGAAATCATTTCATCTGAATATATCTTTGTTTTGCGAATTCTTGAACCAGGGTGTTGGAAATACACTTAAAAGGCACTATGAAACATACCTTTTAGAATATGAATTGGCACATGATGATGTCGATGGAGAATGCTGTCTGTTATGTCACAGGTTATATCTACAACCCCTCGACTTATCTTTTCTTGATTATACACACACGACGACTCATACTTAGCCTCTGAATCGATCACTAATGCACTATGTTTTTCCGACATTTACCAGTAGTGCGCCTGGAGATTGGGTTAACTGCGGATTATGTGGGGAGTGGGCCCATTTTGGATGCGATCGAAGGCCCGGTTTGGGTGCATTCAAAGTAACATTTTCATCTCTTAAATTCGAGCTATTTTCTCCTTTCCAATGCTGAAAAAGTTCTTCAATTCTAATTATTCGATTTTGATCATATTTCTTACATTCTTTTTACAGGAT